>RJWM01013347.1:0-53627 GCA_004363535.1 Dasyprocta punctata
CCTGTAGAAAGGTCCTGCTCAGAAGCAGACCAGAGTTTTATTGTGAAAGATTCAGGAGTACAAGTAATACCTTTGTCAGTTTTTTCTTCAACTGTCCATGCAAAGCAATTCCATGTGACTTTTTTCTCTGGACACCTGCTGTGGTTTGCATGGTCGATTCTCAGGTACTCAGTCGGTACCAAGGTAACTGAATTGTCACCTGGGGAGACCCTTTTTTCTGCTCTTCTGTTTGTATGCCTAATCCTTCTCATTCTTAAACCTTCAATCTTCTTCTCCCACCCTGCCACTTACCCTGCTTCTCTCCTGTTCTTTTTCCCCTTTCTGTCAACACTATGAATCTCAGTGATTCTCCTGGCTTCCACCCCAAGCACTCCTGCTGACCACTTGGCTTGAGTTCTCACTTCACAGCTGACTCTCCATGTGTTATGGTCAACCGGTATTCATCCCTTTGGAAAATAATGTGCTCTTTATATCCTTTTTGAGGTAGGCCTGTTGTTTCTGTGTCATGCTAGGTGTTCTACTATGCAGAAAGTATCATGGTTTCCTGCTCATTTGCCTTGACATCAGCAAGCTCATAAAAAAAAATACATATTTACATTTGTTTAATGAGCTCAGTACCTATCCAATTGTGCAGCCCCTAATTGCATATTTATAATATTGTTCTTTTTTGTCTTTCACAGTCCTGGAGACAGAGATTGAGTCCAGGGCTTTTTGCATGCTAAACAAGTACTCTCACTGAGCTCCATCCCCGGATCGTATTTCCCATCTCTTTTGAGACAGGGAATTGCTAAATTATCCTGGCTTTGAATTTTCAATTCTCTTGCATCAAACTCCTGAGTGGTTGTGATTACAGGCATGGGTCACTGTGCCTGTGTCACAGTTGTTCTGTTGGAGTTATTCTCTTGTATTTTGAAAAACTTACAGAGAATTTTGCTGTTTCCAGTGGCTTGTAGAGTTGGGCCTCAAGTTCAAATTCCATTTTTCTTCACTTGACAAGCAATTGATATTTCCATAAAACTGAGTTTCTGTGTAAAGTGTCCCCAGGAAATATGATCCTCTAACTGGCAAGTGGATCACAGTTAGACATTTAATTTTATTTCAACATAACAGCTCCCTTCTTTGATCTCTATTCTTCTGGCTTACCAGTTTCCTTGCTGCACTTTACAGATGATTTCCAAATTTTCCTCTCTTTATTTACATCCCTCTTCTTTCCCACTTTCATGTCTTTTCAGGTTTGGTCCCTGTGCTTGGAAGTCTACTCACTATATCTCCTATAGTGACTCTGTATGTTCTATTGGTTCTTGGACTTTTTCAATCTTAACCCATATTAATAATAAATAGTGGGATAGTGCATACAATCTGTCCTCCATATCCATGGGTTTTATATCTGAGGAGTCATCCTATGAGTTGAAAATATCAACTATACATTGAATGTAATTGAAAAGCAAATTAGATGTGTATCAAATATTACGGATATTTTCTTGCCATTATTCCCTAAACAGTGCACTGTAATAACTATTTACCTAGTAATACACTTACAGTGTATTATGTATTATAAATAATCCAGAGATTATTTAAAGTATACAGTAGGATGTGTATAGGTTTCATGCAAATACTACACCATTTAATGTTAGGGACATGCACTTTCATGGATTTTGGTATTCATGGTACCATGAAAGGTCCTGAAATGGATACCAAGGGAATATATATAGATAACTATATATATATACACATATATATACATATGCTTATATATGTATATATATCTCACTATACTATATATATAACAATAATATATATTATAGGTATATAGCTACATATGTAACTATATATACCTAGGTATATACCTATATATATATAACTATTCATATATATATATATATATATATATATATGATTTAGGTGTCCAGATCCTGGTGAGAGTACTCATCCTGGTGTGTGTGTGTATGTGTGTGTGTTTGAAACATTTGTCCTATACTAAGTTGTGCTGCTTCTCTTTGTGATAAAATTAAAAAAAGAAATCAGAAACAGGTAAAAGTCCAAGAAACTTATTAAATTTTGTATTATATACCACTGGTTTTTTGATTGATCAGCATATTGATAGTGCTGTGATTTAGGATTTTACTCTTGTGTGGAACAATCTAATAGCAAAAATTTTTATAAACTGAAGCAAGTGACTTTTTCATTATCTTGTTTTGGAAACAGTACTTCAAATTTAAATATCAATATTATAACTGAATCACTAGAATGGCTAATAAGAAATATCATTGAATCACTTAGAGAAGTAATTATACTTCACACACTATAAGTTAGTCAAAATTCCTTATTCATGGCAAGAAATCCTATTTGCACAGGTTTTTACCAAACTATCAGTGCTTTTTCAAATATTTTCAGATGTCTTTCTTTGCCATTTATAAAGAATATGCTCTTAGTTTTACAGTCCTCTAAATTTGTCAGCTGAATTGCATTATATAACACTTGTTCTAATCAGCCATTCAATCCAAGCATCTGTTTTCACTTATCTCAGAAAATTAAGACAACAAGTACTTACTGTGGTGTTTTCCAAAATCGTTATATCCAATGGCTCAAACATTCTCTGCAAGAGCTTTGTAGTGTCCCAGAAACATCTATTTCAAATATTCATTTTCATGACTGGAGGTTCACTGGCCACAAAGCGACCACAGATATTACCACTAAATAAACTTCCTATTATGTCAAATAATTTAAAAGGCATTAAAGGATAAGCATTAGCAGAGTACAGATTCTTTTAATAGATCTCTCATTCTTATTTTGTAAAAGTGTTTGTTTCTGAGGAAAAAAAATAGAGAAAACATTTATCTTAGTTTTCTGCTCTGAACCTAAAGTTCTCTCCTATCTACCTCTCTTCCTTAATAGCACTTGAATCCTACATTTGTAAGGCCAACTTGTGGAAAATAATTAAATAAAACCAGTGAAAAGAACTGTTAAGAGTTTTCTTTTATTGAAACACAGCTTTAAAACAAACCTGGAGATAATGATTCTTAAACTAAGGTTGAATATCCTTACTCCAATAACTGAAATCCAAAATGGTTCAAAACCTGAAACTTCTGCATACCAGCATGACACTGCAAGTGGAAAATTCTACACCTGACTTCATGTGATGGGCTGCAATCAAATACAAATATTCTAAGCATATCTTGCAAAATTACCTTCAGACTAAGTTTGTAAGGTGTAATGTAAAACATAATTTTGTATGTTGTCTTGACAATCCCTAAGATATCTCAATATGTGTATGCAAAAATTCTGAAGTCAAAACAACCCCAAAATTTGAAATACTTCTGGTTCTAGCAGTTAAGATACAGGATAATCATTTTGCATTGGGTAGCAAGAAAACTCATTGAGTAGGGTGGTTCAGAAATTTGAATTTTTCATATGTTCCCAGGGGATACTAATGATTTTCTTCCTGAGAACATATTTTGAAGACCACTGGCATAGTGGTTCTATTAAGTATACAGAGTCCTACCTTGGCCCACCCCAGCCTGACTATACTCACCACATTCTGATCGAGTTGCTCTGACAAACTGTGTGTTAAACAGCTATCCCTGATGGTTGTTGTGAGATTAACCACATATTGAGAAATAATGCTGGTCTTTTAATATAATCAATATTAAGCGCTGAGGCACTAATTTAAATGTTAATATGAATATGGCCAATTTACTATAGTTAATATAAATGCAGCCAATTTGCTATAGTTTCACAAATGGAGAAGCTGTGCATTTTGCTTTTCAGTAAACAATACCTGCCTAATGAAAAAGTTTAGCTTGAGATCATGAAAATTCCAAGCTTTGGGGATGAACTTGCTGGCTCCCCTTTTTACTTAGAAACTACCTTTTTGCCATAGCTAGTTGAATCATGGGGTAGCATTCACTTAATGTAACTATGTTAGGTAGTTAACAATGTTTAATATGAGGGATGAAAGGTTTTGGTGATATTATTAGTGAGAGCAGTTCTACGTGTGTATATGTATTAAAGTTAATGCCTAATATTAGTCAAAGGTATGTGTACAGTGCAAGTCAAACTCAAGAAACTTCATTGTAAATTATAAACACTTTACCAGGTCAATAAAGAAAATGATAATTATGAATCTAAAGATGAACTTGAAATTTCCTATAAAAATTTTCTTCCATTTTTAACTTTCGTAGACTGTTAGGCAGCTTGATGACTAATATGGAACACCACTCATTTTTTTTAAAATTTTGTTTTAAAGATAGTAAAATCCAAAAAAAATAATAGAACAAAGTCAATCAAAACAAAGCAGTAGAACTGGTACAGAACTTCAAAGCCAGATACTAGGAAAACAATAGCTACTATAGTCTATCTTGTTATCTTCACAATAGTTGACCATTCCATCAGGTATATTAAAATCAAACCAAAAACAAAACAGAGTAAAACCAATCAAAACAGAATATGAAATAAAGCAAAAAATATTAATCAGAATAAAGCAAAACAATGAGAACAATATTGGGCCTCAAAGATAAGACAGAAGGGAATCCCCCATATTTGCTATATTGCTTACTGTCATCCTCCCAAGAGATGCTCAGACTGCCAGCCTCAGGCCTACAGAATCAACCAAACAATACAAGCATTTAGTTGCTTTATGTACCTTAGTTGCTATCAACTTAGTCAGTCCTCCGAACCAGCAGGTTCCTTACAGAGTGGGGGTAGGGGGTTTTGATTCTCATCCCCTGCGCCGGTAGGCGCCTGGGAGGTGCAGACCTTTCTCTTCCTGGAGTCTGTGCCACTTGTGCCACTCACCAGGAAGGCTGGCTAATTGCCTTCTGGTTGGATCCTCCCTGACCCAACATGGAAACACAACTCATTTTTTGAGCATCAGCTATGATATTTGTACTTGAAAGCCAGCTTATATGCACAACTTATAGGTTAGAGTTTTTTTTATTCCCCCTTGGCTCATGTGATCCATAAATCCCTTGAAGTTGTATGTTAAATAGCACACTATGGGTCTGTACATATTTTAGGTGTGTTGCTCTTTGGATATTGAGCTTTTCACCAAAGTCTAACAGATAACAAAACTTCTCTTTCTAGACTAACGCATTTTACTGAGTGAGAATTAGGATAGATCAAGTAAGTGGCTAAAAAAAAGGGTTCTGGGATAGTTCATGAAAAGTCTCAAACTCGAAATATGATTACAATTTATTTTTGTAGTTGATTTTAATGTGCTGCAAAAAGTTCAAGTGTGGAAGTAGAGCGCCCAAGTTGTCCCTCAGTTGTTCTCACTTCCTCTTATTCATGCTGTCTTGAATTTATGACCTTGCACACTGAATAAAAGTGGACCAGTGTATCTGTTAGAATACAGAAGTGGAGTGAAAATGTGTGACCTCTGGGGATAGATCATAAAAAACATTGCGGTTCATACCTTGCTCACTTTCTTGGATCATCCAAACTGGAGAAAGCCTAATGTCACGTTGTGAGACACTGAAGCAGGTCTGTGGTGAAGTCCACCTGTTGAGTGGCTATGACTTCCTGCCTGCGCACCCTGCCACTTGCTAGTTGTAGGAGTGAGCCATCTTAAGAGTGTATCTTTTAACCCCAGTCAAGCCTGCAGATGGCTTCAGCTTCGAGGGATACTGTAACACCTCTCATACTGCTCCTAATTTCCTGATCCATAGAAACTGTGTGTATAATGTTTTTGTTGTTCAAAACATTAAGCTTTGGGTTGATTTATTTTATAGAAATAGACAATTATACAAGAGTTTATTTGCTGCCTCTTTTTAATCTTAAAGGTTTATTTCAGTGAAGCTAATAAAGAATAAGGATAAGCAATTGGCATACGGTTTTGCCACATAGTTTCACCTATGGACAAGAGACAAGTGAAGGTAAATCCTAGAGGTGAATTTTTGGATCAACTACCTTTACAGGAGGCATAAAATCTAGGTACAATGCTAATTAAAGACTTGAAAATACAAACACTTTATTCCTTTAAAGAAAATTTTAGAAGAATGTTTAAAGCAGCTGGCTTAAAGACCCTAAATTTTGAAGCCTTCATTAATGGCTTTTTCCTTCATCCCAGAAGCCCCATAAGGACTGGCTTTAAGCCAACGATATGGATCTGTGTAGGTTCTGCTGTCATTTTGGAGAATCACCCTGTGCCCAAGATAGTTTGGAGAAAGCCAGATCTAAGACCCACCCTATAGTTCTCCAAGGAACAGGCCTGCTAGGACAAATGGGGATCAGACTATGCTCTCGTCCCTTGGCCTTATCTTTGACCTCATGGTGAGTTTATGCCATGGCATGCTTCATATAATTTTATCTCCAATACAGGCACTGATAAGTTTCTTATCTCTTATAAAATGTTATAAGCACCTATCATAATAGAAAGAATAAAGATATAAGAAAAACATATGTGTTGTCCAAGTACAGTTTATATCCTAGTAAAAAGAATCTGCAAACTAAATAGGATAATGCAATAAAACTATAACTGAAGAATAAATAAAGCTGAGTTGGTCTCAGAGAAAAAAGTGATTTATTTTGCATGGCAGAATTGAAAAGGATTTGAAGAAAGCTTTTTCTACCATTATGCAAAAGTTTTATGGCATTTCCACAAGTGTGTTTTTACAAAGCTTCATATAGAAAATTTCTTTGTATATTCTATCTGTGGAAGGTAAGAAATGTTTTCTAACTCCAAACCAGAACATGTAGTAAATAAATATGAATATGGTTTTGGAGACACAAGAATATGGTTTGAAAACTAGGACTGTCCCAGAACATTAAAGATGCCCTGGTTCTTTGTGTTACCTATATGTGTCTGTAATGGATGACATTATTTATTATTTTTAAGCCAAGCATATTTGCTTTCTTGAAAAGTACCACCATTTATAAACTTGCTACCAAGAAAAATCACTGAGTATTATCGGTTAGTAAAACTATTAATAAAGCATATAACAAAACATATAATCAAGAAAGCAGTTTTCATCCAGGACCATGTCTCAGTTTGGATTCCAAGTATTATTTACTTGCACAACATTCAGGGAATCACAAGAGTCCATGTGACCTCTTGCTTTTACTTAGATTCAGGGCACTTTGGACTTCACCTTCCTCTAGCATCTTGTCACAGTTGCCAGAGAAAAGCTGTTTTAGTATTAAAAACAGCTCATTTCCTACTACTTCTTTTGCCACTTACAGGAAACATGCCTAATTAAGCAAGCCAACTCTGTGTAAAAGATGCCTTGAACAAATAAAAATGTCAAACAAAACAAAAAGTTTGAAAGCATCACGCCTATGGGCAGGTACCACTAGGAAAAAAAAAATCACAATTATGACTAGAGGTCAGCTGTTGTGTAATCTTTTTCTGAAGATGAAGTTGATGCCCCCTTCATTAGAAGTGGGGAAATACTATTTTTAGGTTTGGTTTTGTTATCTTTCTTAGTAAAGCTGAATTCCATTACAACAAAATAAACAAGTATCTCCCAATGATTAATAACTTTGATCTACATTCAAATGTTAGCCATTTTTACTGTCTCAATATTCTTTTATTATCTCTTCTTTTCTAAGGCAAAGTAATGATAGCATTATTATTTAATAAACTTCTTATGCTGTTATTTTGCCTTGGCTATCTATAAACAACTTACCTGTTGTCTCTTGTAGAGCAAAGATATCTAACATCATCTTGGGCAGGTTTGGCTTTTCAGAGTGTCCTCTCTTGGTATATCTGTTATCCCTTGCAACTCTCTGAAGCTAGATGGGACTTACATCTTTTCTTTTGGGCAAATATCTAGGTGTGTAATTGCTTTTTGTATATTAACTTTATAAAAAATGCCAAGGTGTTATCTAAGTGGTTATAGCATTTTAAAAAATAGAACAGTCTGAAAATTCTAATTTCAAGATGCCAGGAGTTGACATTGTCAATACTTTGGTTTTATACTTTTAAAAATATTTTAGATGTTCTAATGGAATGAATCAAGCTAGTTTTGAATCCATAACTGTATTCCTTAGGGATTTTCCCACACTAGTTAGGCATTTAAAGAAGAAAAAAAAAAAACTATGAGATCCATCTTCTTGAAAACCGCGTCTTTTCTGAAAGATAACAGATGAGTTAATTTGCTGAAACTTGTGCTGATATTTTATCAGATACAGTAAGATAGGGAAAAATAGCTTCATTTGCTGGAACAGAGGGCACATTCAATAAAGCTTAGTCTTGTCTCCTTCTCTGAATGTATTATGAGTCATCATAACCCAAAATTGTACAACCTAAATTGAACTATCATATAGTTTTTATCTCTTTTGGCTCAAGACTCAATTTAAGCTTGTTGTAAATACTTTGAAAGATATTGTTCTAGAAAGAAAAATACTAACTAATTCTGAGCATCGCATATCAAACATTAAAGAAAGGCTGTCCTCTTTATCAGTAGCCACAGTGTGGGTAGAGATAGGATGCATGAGACAGAAAAGGATCACTTGGGAAAAAAAAGTCAGAAACAAATGCTTTTATTTTAGTATTATGCTGCTTCTAACTGAATGGATGACCTTGGAAGAAATAACTTAATCTTCCTGAATATAATTTCATCATTTAAGAAGCATAAACCATAATTCAACTGATTCTTATTTTTGAGTAGGTATGTCCCACAAAGTAAACCATCAAATTAGTGAATACCATTACATTCAGGGGGAATATACAGTTACACTCCTTTGAGTCTTTGGTTTCAACATTTCAGTGGATCAGTACATAAATTTGTTTTATGGGTATTTCTGTTTAAAAGACACTTCACTTACATTGTCATTTATGAATGTCATTTCATGGATGACTCCATTATTGCTCATGCCTGAATGAAGTTTATCTAATTCATATGCTTTTCTTCATAAAGCACATTTTAACCTTCTCTGAATAGAAACACTATACAATCCATCAGCACTATACTTATGGACTATTTTAAAGAGTTAAATCTCCAACAAAAAGCAAAAGAATGCAAATATGTAGCACTAAATAAACTGAAAAGGACTTCTTTTTAATTTAAGAGAAAAAAGACACATATAAGAAAGACAAAAAGCAAAGAGACAATCAACAACAGCAAATCCACAACAGTAACATTATAGGTTTACAAAACAAGATGATAGGAAATTGATAATGGTTGCAGAACTGCATATCGTTATCTTCAAAAGAGTTGTTAACAGATAAAAATTGATTTAATCATATGAGTATTAACCAATCTTTCTCAATAACTAATACATTCAGCAGTATAGTCATTTTAGTTATCTTACATAAACATATATACAGATTTATGTCTTTTTCCTTTTCCCTTCCTTCTTTCCTCCTTTTCTTTTTCCCAATTACTTTTGCTCTTTGAGCAGTTTTTTACCCTTACACAGTATTTATTGTAGATTTCAGATCATATATACTTTTTCAATTTCTTCCACTAGGGAGACAATACAGTATTTACACATCTGGGTTTGATTTATCTCACTTATGAGTATGGTCTCAAGTCATGTCCATTTACCTATAAAAGTCTCAATGCAATCTTTCTTGATAGCTGAGTAGTACTCCATTGTATAAAAATACCACTTCTTTTTTATCCATTCCTTGATTGATGGGCACTTGGGTTGTTTCCAAGATTTGGCTATTACAAAATTGGGTTGCTATAAACATGGGTGCACAGATATCACTGTGGTATGATGTTTTCAATTCCTCTGGGAAAATGCCCAGAAGCAGGATAGCTGTGTCAAATGGGATCTCTAATCCTAACTTCTTGAGGAATCTCCATACTGATTTCCACAGTGGTTGCACCAGTCTACACTCTCACCAACAGTGGAGAAGAGTTCCCTTTTCCCCACAGCCCTTCCAGCATTAGTTGCTGGTTGATTTTTTAATCTTGGCCATTCTTTCTGGAGTGAGATGGAATCTCAGTGTTGTCTTAATTTGCATTTCCCAAATGACCATTGATGTTGGACATTTTTTCATATATTTATTTGCCATTTGTATTTTTTTCTCTGAGAAGTGTGTATTCATCTCAGATGCCCATTTTTGGATTGGGTCCTTGAATTTTAGGGGCCTGATTCTTTTAAATTCTTTATATGTTTTAGATAGAAGTCCTTTGTCTGATGGACAATTGGCTAAGATATTTTCCCAGTTCGTGGGTTTTCTTTTCACTCTGTTGGAGATTTCCTTTGACATGCAAAACTTTTTGGTAAGATGAGATCCCAGTTGTTGATTCTGGGAAGTGTTTCCCATGCAATTAGATTTTTGTTTGTGAGCTCTCTGCGAACTCCTATGTCATCAAGGTTTTTACCTACTTTGTCTTCTAGCAAGTTTAGTGTCTGTGTTTTAATATTCAGAACTTTGATCCATTTTGACTTTATTTTAGTGCATGGTGATAGGCATGGATCTAGTTTTAGTTTACAGCATATAGAAAGCTAGTTTTTCCAGCACCATTTGTTAAAGAGGCTATCTTTCTTCCAATGTACATGTTTGGCCCCTTTGTCAAAGATGAGGTGGTTAAGTGTGTTTGTAGTTGTGGCTTTATCTTCTAATCTATTCCACTGATCTTCAGGTCTGTTTTGATTCCAGCACCATGCTGATTTTATCACAGTAGCTTTGTAGTGTAGTTTCAAGTCAGGGATTGTGATGCTTCCTGCCTTCCCTTTGTTGCCCAGAATTGCCTTTGCTATTCTAGGTCTTTTCTGGTTCCAGATGAATTTCAAGAATGCTTTCGCTAGCTCTGTGAGATAGGCAAGTGGTATTTTGATTAGGATTGCATTAAATCTGTATAACAATTTTGGGAGAATGGCCATTTTCACAATGTTTATTCTTCCTATCCATGAACAGGGACTATCTTTACATTTTCTGAAATCTTTGATTTCCTTCTTCAGAATAATGTAATTTTCACTGTATAGATCTTTTACTTTGTTAGGTTGATTCCTAAGTATTTCACTTTTTTGGATGTTATAGTGAAGGGTGTGGTTTCCCTTATTTCTCTGTCAGTGAGTTTTTTGTTTGTGTCCAGGAATGCTATTGATTTTTGAGTGTTTACCTTGTATCCAGCAACTTTACTGAATTTGTTTGTTACATCCAGAAGTCTTTCAGTGGATTTTAGGGGGTCTTCTATGTAGAGTATCATGTCATCTGCAAATAATGATAATTTTACTTCTTCCTTTCCTATCCTTATTCTCTTTATTTCTTTCTCTTGTCTAATTGCTCTGGCTAATATTTCCAGAACTATATTGAATATGAGTGGTGATAATGGACATCCTTGTCTTGCTGTGGACTTTAGGTTGAAAGTTTTCAGTTTTTGTCCGTTTAGTAAGATACTGGCTGTTGGTTTATGATATATGGCTTTTATCAGGTTGAGGTAGAGACCATCTAATCTGATTTTCTGTAGGGTTTTTATCATGAATGGGTGTTGGATTTTGTCAAAAGCTTTTTCTGCATCTATTGACATGATCACGTGGTTCTTGTCTTTGGCCCTGTTGGTATGGTGTATTACATTTATTGATTTGTGTATGTTGAACCATCCCTGTATACCTGGGATGAATCCCACTTGATCATGGTGTATAATCTTCCTGATAACTTGCTGTATTCTATTTGCCAGTATTTTATTGAGGATTTTTGCCTCTATATTCATTAGGGAGATTGGCCTGTAATTTTCTTTTTTGGTTGGGTCTTTCTCTGGTTTTGGTATTAGGGTATTATTTGTTTACAGGAATGAGTTAGGGAGACTTACTTCCCTTTTGATTTCATTGAAGAGTTTGAGGAGTGTTGTTATTAAGTCTTCCCTAAATTTCTTGTAGAATTCAGCAGTGAATCCATCAGGACGTGGGCTTTTCTTTGTTGGTAAGGTTCTAATTACATTTTCAATTTCATTAAGCTGAAATTGGGTTATTCAGCTGTTTTACATCTTCTTGATTCAGCTTTAGTAATTCATAGGTTTCTATGAATCTGTCCATTTTTTTTGTGTGTGTTACAGAATCTATGTGAGTAAAGCTTTTCAAAGTAGGTGTTGATGATCTTCTGTATTTCCACAGGGTCTGTAGTGATTTCACCCTTTTCATTTCTTATTGCATGAATCTGAGTCTTTTCTTTCCTCTTCTTGATAAGGTTGGCTAGGGGTTTATCAGTTTTATTTACTCTTTCAAAGAACCAACTCTTTGATTTGTTAATTCTTTGTGTTGTTTTCTTAGTTTCAATTGCATTAATTTCTGCTCTGATCTTGATAATTTCCTCTCTTCTTTGGGCTCTGGACTTGACTTGCTCTTCTTTTTCTAGAAGTTTGAGGTGCATCATTAGGTTGTTTATGCGTGTTCTTTCCATTTTTCTGATGTGGGAGTTTAGTGCTATAAATTTCCCTCTGAGGACTGCTTTCATTGTGTCCCACAGGTTCTGGTAATTTGTATTTGCATTTTCATTCAATTGTAGATATTGTTTAATTTCTTCTTTAATTTATTCTGTGACCCACTGATTTTTTAGGAGTGTATTATTCAATTTCCATGTGTTTATGGGGTTCTTGTGGGGTTTTTTGTCATTCATTTCCAATTTTACTGTGCTATGGTCAGATAATATGCATGGAATTATTTCAGTTCCTTTGCATTTACTTAAGCATGTTTTGTGGACCAGTATATAATGTATTTTAGAGAATGACCCATGTGCAGCTGAGAAGAATGTGTATTCTGATGTTGATGAGTGGAACACTCAGTACACGTCTACTAGGTCCATTTGTTCATAAGTTTGATTCAGTTGTATTATTTCTTCACTGTTTTTTTGTTTGGTTGATCTGTCTCTCTGTGCCAGTGAGGTGTTAAGGTCTCCTGTTATAACTGTATTATTGTTTATTTGGTTTTTCATGTATATTAAGAATTGTTTTACATAGTTGGGTGCTCCCATACTTGGTGCATATATTTATGATTGTAATCTCTTCCTCTTGAAGTTTTCTCCTAACAAGTATGTAGTGACCTTCTTTATGTCTTTTGATCATTTTTGGTCTGAAGTTCACATTGTCTGCAAACATAGTAGCTACCCTTGCTTTTTTCTGGGTTCCTGTTGCATGGAGTATTGTTTTCCAGCCTTTGATTTTCAGTCTTTTGATCATTCTCTTTTCGAAGTTCAGATTGTCTGCAAACATAATAGCTACCCCTGCTTTTTCCTGGGTTCCTGTTGCATGGAGTATTGTTTTCCAGCCTTTGATTTTCAGTCTGTGAATTTCCTTTTGAGTGAAATGTGTTTCTTGTACACAGCATATTGTTGGATTTTGTTTCTTAAACCACTCTGCCAGTCCGTTTCTTTTTATTGGTGAGTTAAGACCATTTACATTGATTGATATAACTAATATGTACTGACTCATCCATGTCATGATATCTTTCTGTTGCTGGTTTTCTCCATTTTCTGTTTAATTATTTGTCCTGCTTAGTGGTTTCCTTTTGTTGTTGTTCTTAAGATTGTAGCTATCTTTTACTCTTTCTGGAGTGTCTTTAAGTACTCTTGTTTATGCTGTGAGAACTGAAGCAAGAAGTCAGAGTGTCACCTTGTTCAGTCTCAGCTGGGAACATGAACATTCAGTGATTCAAATTATTGCTTTGCATGTATCCACAAATAACTACGAAAAGTGTTTAATTGCTAATTTGGTGGTTACAAATACATGTTAGCAAGTAGAAAACTTTACAAATACAGAATCTGCTAATATTGAGATTCAAGTGTGTTCACTACTCCTACACCATAGGGTGGATCATGTACACAGTGGTTATTCTATTATTGTTTAGTATACATATTTTTTTCTTTCCAGGGCTAAGAAAACAGACCATTCATTAGGATAAAAAAATAGATTGATACTTAAAATGTCTTACTCACTGGGCTTCAAATATCATAAGCATTTTAGAGAAACTGGAAAGCCTAATGGAAGTTCTTTAAACTGTGCCTTAACATACAGATAACACCAGGATGAAAAGTCTTGACTGGAAAAAATAATAACTCCATTGTTTGACTTCTTTAAAGTGGATAAGGGCTTATTGGGACCTGGTCACTTCTGTGTATATTTGAAGATGTCTGTAGGACCATTTATAAATTAAGTGCTCATCCATCACTTAGCCCAGAATACTTTTCACTCTTGCATGTGGTTTATAAATATAAATCACTGATTTATTTGTGGATTCCTTTTGCTAAAAATGATATTTTTTCCAGATTTTTTTATTTTGCTTTTTTATCTTACAAAACACTTATCAGATGTTTTTGATAGTGCTAATTTTATTGAAGAGATCCTACATACATGAGTACATTAAGTTATTGAGGCAGAATTACCAGGTGGCAGAAATGTTTTCTTAAGAATTCAGCATTTAAGGGAGGGATGACATTCCATTACTAGCTGCCCTTCTTTCTACCTCTTTTTGGAAGGACACACCCTTCTCAGCCCACATTTCTGTGATTCTTCCACTGGCAAAGTGCATGTTGATTTGACTGGCAAGAACCTTCACACCTCCTTTCTGTTTTAATTTCCATGTTGATGACCTTCCAAGTCCATTTATTTAAATAAAAATCTGTGGTTTTTTTTGGTTAGGAGGTGAAACAAACATCTTGATAAGCAGATGAGTGAAATTTAACTTTCACCATTTATTAAATGTCAATATTGCAAACTCTATATTTGCCAGTTTCTTTCATTTATTTTTCATGATATAAATCTTATGTAAGGCATTTTTATAAGGGGAGAGAGTTGATCTAGGTTTGCATAAAAGTAGAAGCACATTTTGCTTTTGGGACCCACCCACATTCTTAATGCTCTTCTTTCCAGAACTGGGCTCCCAGTATCTAAAGACTCCTATTGCTTCATTCTAGAATTGCCCTCTGCTGTAATGTCGTCAGCTCCAGACGGTCCTATCATCATGCCTCACTGAAATGTCCTTCAATACCTTATTTCAGTTAACTTTTTTCTTTCAAATTTTTTGTTTAATACATATTAATTGTTCATATTAATGGAGTTCAGCAAGATAGTTCAATAATTTTCATAATAAGGAATTTATCACTGGTGACAACTAAATGTCATATTCTCCTCAGATTTCTGCCTTTTATCTAAAGACGTTGTATAAATAAAGTCTTTAATGCAAGAAAACCAAGTCTGTCTTCTCTACTGGGAAGATTTCAACCACCAGCCATATCAGAGTAGAAGAACTTGTCATAGAAAAAGAGCCATCCTATCTCTCTTAACTCGCATCAAATAAGTGGCCACCTATTCTGTTATATGTTGGTGGGCTCTGGAAAAGACATCAACCAGTTGCTTCAGTTCAGAAAGCCCTGGTAAATGCAAATGTTTGGTTAAAACTTGTGAGCTATATTTGGAGAAGGATATGCGTTTAATCCAGAAAATGGTATCAACAGCAACCAAAATTTCCTGAAGTCACTATAATTACCAGGAAGGCAACTGTAAGATCTCTTCGTTTGATCTATTCCTTGGAGTAACTCTTCTATTTTTATGGTTATTGTTATTTGTTATTTGTTCTTGGTTTTGGTTTTGGGTTGGATTTTGTTTCGTTTTGTTTTGTTCTATTTGTACTGGGGGTTAAACCCACAGTCTTTGCCCTGTGCCCTATCCTCAGCTCCATTCTTAAATTTTTGAGACAGAGTCTCTCTAAGTAGGTACTGTTAAGTTGCCCAGGCAGGGCTTAAAGTTGCAGTCCTCTTGCTTCAGCCTTCCAGAGTGCTGGATTATGGGTATGTGCCACCATGTTCAGCAGGAGTAACTCAAGTTTAATTCAGATTCAAAGAGAGTATTTTGGCATGAAGCATGTGACCTGAACCCCTCTGAGGCCACTTCCCAATCTTTTCATTGTGATACTGAGATGGAATAAATTAGCTGGTGGGGTTTGGAGCCTTCCCCACCACACAGGCCCACTTGCGTTCCTTCACTTCCCCCTCTCTTTCAAGAGAGAGAGAACAACTGCTGAGGGTACAGAGGGCAGCTTTCAGCACCCTCCTATTGAGGGACTGCCCTGGGGACAGGAGGTAATAAGCCTGGAGTGCTCCTCCTTGAGGAGAATTCTGGGGAGAGTGAGAACAAATGAATTCAATAGAAGTTGCTGCATTCCAAGTTCTTAGACTTTTCTGAATATTTGAAAAAGGCAAGAACAAGATCCTGAACCCCAGTTTGGGTCCATACACCTCTGAATGTCACATTACTCTGCAAGTGAATACATGAGGTCAGTTTTTATGTACTTTGTCATCTTTTTTATTTTGTTCATTTGGAAGAAACTATAGCTTTTCCCCAAAATGTCCAGCTGTGAACTCTACTTTTCACAGGAACAAAAAGGACATTTTAAGGCCAAATTGATCTTCGTGATTTTACCACTGAGCATTGCTGTGGAATACAAGAAACCTAACTTCTGCTTCAAATAAAAAGTCAATAATTCCTTCAACAAACACTTATTAATAATTTACCATAGCTCAGGCTCTGTAGGAGAATGTGTATAGACATAACTTTTCTTCCCTCCTTTTTTTTTAATATAACAAAGATATGAATGACTACAAGAGGCAATCAGCCAGCCAGACATGTAGCCTGTAATAGTATTTGGGCTGTAGCAAGACTTTAAAGGAATAATCAAGATCCAGCTTGATCTGTAAATGTGAGAATTCTCCCTGGAGTATCATGTTGAAAGAAATGCTGTAAACTCTTTATGTAAGTACAATTTATAAATAGATCATGAAATAATGCTTTCTTTAAAGAATGCTTATAATAAAGCTTTTTAATTATGGCTAACTTTACTTAAGTAGAAAAAAATGCATTTTCCTTTAAATCTTAAAAAAATCTTCCTCTCTGCTGAGATTAGTGGGAATTTCCTCTGACATTTGGCAGATGATTTACAAAAATGAGTTAACACACTCAGATGTGAACTCTGCCTGCTCCACCCTTACCCTGACTCAATTCCAGAAAATTTCATTCTTCCTTTTCAAAGAAGTGTGATATTTTTTTCTTCTTGTGACATAGGCCTGTGTCACAGTCTGTTATGTACTGTGCTTTGAGGTTTGAAGATCCTATAGTTTCTCTTCTCTTCTTTTGGAACAAGATGCTCTTCTGAGTATAGAAGTTTTTATTTATGTTTCTGATTGATGGAGAATGTTTTCAAGTTTATAATAAAATCCAGAGTCAAGAACTTGCTGCTGGCCATGTCTACCTAGTACTTGGCTCTTGTTCTCTCTGCAGGGGTAATGGAGTTGCTTAGTATGGGGCTGTATTGCTGGGCAAGGTCCCAGGGTTCCAATTCTGGCAATGCCAATATCTAGGTCACCAAACCTTGCCTGCCTCATTATCTTAGTTTTAAAATGAAGATCTTGATCTATAGTTTCTAAGCTCTCCTCTGTTCCAGATATTCAGGGTGGTTTACTCTGTAAGTAAGATTATTTTAGGAATTGACATGTAGTTCCCTGCAGGTTGCATGCATAGAGTCTTGGCTCTGATTCAGGTTTGTGACTTTTTAGCTTTATGAATGTATCCCTTACATCATGTCTGTGTCTCTCCACCCTTTGTATCAAGCACTGGATCCTTGTAAGATGAGGCAGCAGTGACCCTATTGGTGAAATGAGACTGATTACTTCTCCCATGGATTTGAAAAAGTTCAACAATTCCCTCAGGCCTTATGTCTCCAGGAGAAATTCCCATTGAAAGTAAAACCTGTATTTCTTTTAAGGCAACAAATTATATTTTGAGGTTACCTGAAATAGATCATTCAGAACTTATTTTTCTTAACAGGATTCTACAATTCAAATTTGTGTACTATACTAATAGAATAAAAGACTAACATCAGTCATTTATAGACTATAGGTCAGGTATTACAGAACTATAAAACTATCTATTTTCTATTAGAACTCCCCCCCAGCTCATCCATCACTGTCTAGCCTGTGTCATCTGAATTTACAGAACCTAATCTGGTATCAGTTCCAACTCATGGGGAGCCTCACCTTATCCCTTTTAGTCAAGCAAAGTGTTGTTTATCTACTAAAAGCAATAGTTACAGTTTTTTTTGTGTGTATGAACGTGCACATGAAATGTGTGAAGATTAGGTTGAATTTAGCCCAACTGTTAATAAATTGCACATTAAGATTTTACAGTTTGTAAAATATGCATTGAAGTATTTCTACTCCTAGAGTAATTTAGTAAAACTTGAATGTCAAACTAGCTTCAATCATCCTACTTATTCAACTGTTTTTGAACTGTGTTTTTCTACTGTGTTTTTGATTAAAATCAGGAAAACACAGAGACTGCTAATTATTTTTACTGTACATTCATAGTTTAAATTTTTCTCTGTGATAGTGGTATTGCAAAAGTCTGAGAGGCCCAATATGTCTGAGAAGTACCATGAACCTCAATTATTTGACTTACTGAAATTTCAATGCAATAAAAACTGGATCTGTTGCTTGGAACTGATGAGAATCAAATGACGTTTATTGTTACTAGTCAGAGTTCACAGCCCAAAACTCAAAAAGGTATATAGTTCAAGCAAGCTATCCTTTTCAAGGATGAGGAAGTCATGGTTAAAACATTAGATCAATTCACTATGATTGCACCAGTTAAGAATAAAACTATGTCTGCCAAACTAACTCTTTCATGCCTAAATAGTCTAGTGTGTATTTATTTATTTAATTTATTATAAAGATAATAAAACAATCAATGAAAAGATACAGAGCTTCAAAACAAGATGATAGGAAATTAACAATAGTAGTTATTATGTTGCATATTGTAGTCTCCAAAATATTTCTCAGATTACCAGATACAGGCATGCAAAATTGATCAAACATTATATGCACTGTTTCTTTCAATGAACTAGTAGCATGAGTAATACAATTATCTTAGGTATCATATATATAAATTTTCCCCATGTTTTTAAAAGCTCGCAAGTTCTAGAGTTTTGTAATCCATTGCACTTACAAGATTGGAGTTCTTTAGTGTAAGACTCTGCTTATCATGTTTGGTCTTCTATAGGAACAACCTTGAATAGAAAGCCACCAAGCCTGACATCTAAAATAATACCTTATGTCTTAAAAGAATAAGAACAACATTCTCAGATCAATCACTGCTATGTTTGTTGGATCTGGTGTATTTGAGTCTTTATATAAAATTTCTGTAACTTATCTGTTCTATAGTTTCAAAAGTTTAAGAAATTGTATTTTATAAATGATCTCAACTTCTCATTGTAACACCTTACAACAGTGAACATTCTGCTTACATTTTTTTAAATTTTCATGTAGAGAGTCAGCAAACATTTTTGTAAAAGACCTTATAGTTAATACAGTAGATTTTTATGGGCCATATGGTATGTGTCATTCTCAAGTCTTCTGTGTTGTACAAAAACAGGCGGTGGGCTGGATTTAGAGCATGAAATTAAGAGATAGCCTTGTCTCATCTCCTTCAATTCACCAGAGTGAATTTGGAGAAGTCTAAACTGATGAAAAAAAGGTCTTACCCACTTTTCCAGATGATCAAATTAGAGAGCCTGGGTTTATTGATAACAGATCTCCTGCCTGCACTCATAGTCCAAACATGAAGTCATGGTTCTCTATTTTTGACCTAACAGCTGTGTTCTATGGAAACAAATAGTGTTGTGAATCAAGTGTGATAACTCCAGGTTAGAGGACAGAGACATTCTCAGGATTATGAAGTCAATCCCACTTTATGAGATCCCATTTTAATTTTTTAGGATTAAATTAGGTGGAAAACTAAGTCACAGAACTAAACCCTGCTCAAAGACTTTCTTTTGGCTCATTTTTATCTTTGGTTGACATCTTCCCTTAATTTAGGGGCGTGATAGATATGTGTCATTCAACAATCCAGGCCTCTGTTGACCTCATCTGTTATGATTCCCAAGGCTTTTCTACCACTATCATAATTTAATTCTATTCTCCAGAGTAACCCAAATAATGCCTGGCACTCACAGGTTTCTCAATTTTTTAATAAATGATCGCATGCATGTAAATTCAGTCCTTCCTTTATTAAATCCAGTTCTTCTGATGGTGAATTGAATACTTCTGTTATTTTATTCTATTTTATTTAAAAACTTTCCATGTGTGACACCACTGCTATAGCAACTTAAATAGGCTCTAGCTTGATCCATTTAGTGGCCATTTTGAAGGATGTTTCCTAAAAGTGTGGTGTCATATTTCTTTCTTGAACCCTGCTATTTAAAGAAACCGCAATAATTAGTGGTTTGAACAATTAAGAATTCTATCACAAGCCGGGCGTGGTGGCGCACGCCTTTAATCCCAGCACTCGGGAGGCTGAGGTAGGAGGAGCCTTGTGAGTTCCAGGGCCGCTTGGGCTACAACACAAGCGCAAGGCTGGCCTGAGCTACACAGTGCAACCCTGCCTGAAAAAACTAGGGCCAGGAGTTTGGCTCAGTGACTTAAGTGCCTGTCTGGCAGGTGTAAGGTTGTGAGTTAGATCCCGGTGCCAAAAAAAAGAAAAAGAAAAAAGAAAAAAAGAAAAAGAATTCTATCACAATATTGGTCACTTTTCTGAATTTTCTTAGCTTGTGAAACTAGTAAGACTTGTGAAAGAAGACAATGGAAATGACTTAGGGTCACAGACTCTTAATGTGAATTTACCTAGATTCATGAGTTTGTTAGTTTAGATTTGGAAACTTTGGAATTCTATTTTTACTGAAAATGGTTGATTTGAGAGTGAAAGGGGAGTTTGTCAGACACAACTGCAAATGATGGATAAGAAACATCCGCCTGAAATTTATCTCTGATCATTGCACTTATATTAGCAGAACTTGGATACTGCAGTTTGATTTTCTTTCCTGATATAAAGATCGACTATGAGATAAAAAAAAACTGCTTAATGTTTTATCAGTCTTTATATCTTAATAAGAATTAATTCTAGTACTCAGTGTGAAGGTCTGAACTAGAGTTATATTGAGTTTAGTTAAAGTGTTAAGTTAAAGTGATGCAACTAAATAAAATCACCATGAAAGTGTTTCAGAATGAGCCCCCAGGGCCTCCAACATTTAATGATCAGGTAGAGAAGTTTGAGGTTACAGAGTGACAAAAGGCCCAATCAGAGAAGCAGGAGGACTTTGGAAGAAGAATGTGCAAACAGGTCTGCCTGCCAAAAGCTCAAGGAAGATGAAGCATCTACTGAAACCAGTGCAGTGTCGTTGCTGCTAACCTTACAGAGCTGTTTCCTTTGCTGATTAGCACAGAAGATACTTCATGAAAGCTGAGCAGTAAGGGGGATTAGAAGCAGTGAGTTAAGAAAGTGTTGAGACGTTTGTATGTGAAGGAGAGGGGGCAGGAACTGGGAGAGAATGTGAGGTCAGATGAGGACAGATGTTTTGTTGCTGCTGTTTTTTTAGATGAAGGAGATTTGAGCATTTGAGTTGTCAAAAATAAAGAACAAGTCGAAAGAAACTGAATAATTAAATTTTTAGGGGGTATGGAAAAAAGGAACACTATAGCTAAAGGATGTATCTTTAGGCAAGGGAAATAATAATTCCCTATTATGCATAAGAGAGGAAGTTCTTATGCAGGTTTGTATGCTTAGAGTTGAGAATTTCAAGGGGTTCTTGTCCGGTGTCTTCAGTTTTCTGTGCAGAGAGAACCTGCTACATGAGGAGACATGGGTCAGAGGAAAGGGTTGAAAGTCTGATTTCATCATGAGGAAAAAGGGAATATAACTGCCCAGAGGAATGAGGATCCAACTGAGGTTAGTGAGCAGGAATTGATAGTGATGCCATTTTCTAGTGAAGATCTCTAGCAGAGGTTTGTACTTATACGCAGATACCATGAAAGCACGTGGTTGAGCTTGTTCAGGGTTGAGATGTCACCAAGAAGGATATGATAGAAAAAAGTGGACTAGGTGATGGAGGTTTGGCAAGATACGATTTAAGTGATGGACCGTGGAACCTAATAATCACTCTGTAAGAAGCTACTAATTTGGGAGGAATTAAAGGAGGCATACAGGCTATTTTGCACTGATGTCCTAGAATGGCAGTAGTTGGAGTAGTTTAACATGCAAGAAGAGGTGGTAAGAGATCTAGATTCTTGAATTAGTGATTTGGGAGGTGAAACGGATTTACTGATGATAGTTTTCAGACTGACTTTTGCAGAAATGTCTCAAACAGAAATTTCTTTTATTAAAAAAAACAGCATTTTGCAAAACAAGAATTTGATCTTTTGTATCATAATAGTAATATCTTGATCTGGGTTTGAGATTATATGCATTCCTGTTTGTGCATTAGGCTCAACCTGTCCAATGCCATTTTATGCTCATCTGGGTGTCACATCTGGATTATAACATTCCTCTCATGCTGCCATTTCTCTTCTCCTCTTAATCCCTTGAATACTGCCTATTGCTGTCAGTTGCATCTCATCCTACAGTGAACTATTATTTCCTGTGACATGCATGATCTATACCTGAGCCCTGGAAGAGAGCATACTTTGATCATCATCTATTTGTTATTTATGCAGATAACTTCTATCTCTCAGGTTGACTCTGATCCAAAATTTGCAATTGAGGAGGGGTGGGGTGTGTGTGAAGTATATTTGGTTGCATGGATACTCTCAGAGCCTGAAATCAGGGCAAAGAATATTCTTTCTTTCACCGAGTTGTTGCCTTGGATGGGCCTTAATATTTATAAAGCTTGCCTTTAAGACACCTGATATGCCTCGTATCTGGGCATGGTGGTGCACATCTGTAATCTAGCACTCTGGGAAGCTGAGGCAGGAGAATTTCAAATTTGAGCCCCAGCAGGACTCAAATTTGAGCCCTAGTTGCCAATAAAACCAATTTTTAAAAAACATTTGGGATGTTTAGAACCTGAGTTCGATCCCCAGTACTAGGAAACAGAGGCCTGACATAAATACACTGAATTAATTTTCTATTGCTGATACAACAAATGGTCACAAACTTTGCCATTTAAAATAACAAAAACCAAGGCCAGGGATTTAGCTCAGTGGCATAAGCACCTGCCTGGCAAGCGCGAGGTCGTGAGTTCGATCCCTGGTACCAAATAATTAAATAAATAAAATAAAATAACAAAAGCCTATTATATTACAGCTCTATAATCAAAGTCTTGGCAGTTTGTCTGGTTTAAGTCTTAGATGACTGGAATAAGGGTGTCAGCTGATATGGGTCCTTATCTGGAGGCATGCAAAGGAGAACACATTTCCAGGCTAATTCAAGTTCTTTGCGGAATGATATCCCATGTGGTTATAAAACTGAGGACATTATTTTCTTGCTAACTGTTGGTTAGAAACTCATTCTCAGCTTTTAAAGTCCGTCTTTACTTTTGTTATTTGACCCTCTTTTTTCATCTTCAAAATCAGCAACCATCGGTAGAGACTTTTGCATGCTTTGAGTCTCTCTGACCACTGCTGTCTCAAATGTCCTGCTCCCAGAAGAGAAAGTTCTCTGCTTTCGAAGAAGTCATGTAATTAGAATGGGACTATACAGATAATCCCTAAAAAGTCTACCAATTTTAAGACCCACAACCTTATATTACATCAGCAAAGTTTCTTTAACATAATTTATTTGTGTTCTATTGTAAGCAGTGTGTCTTTGTGCTGAGAAGTGTCTTTTTATTGTTTATTGGTACAATTTCCAAGTATATAATGATCACATTTATCATAGGGAGCTTGTTCCTGTACATGATATAGCTTAGTTCCTCTTTTTTTCTACCATTCCCTTTCCCCTTCAACCCCTTTTCCACTCCTTATTTACGAAGTTTTGTTTTCATTTTATCCTTTTTTTCTCATTTTTTTCTTTTTCCCTCCCCCCGCCCTTTCCTTTTGAACAATTTCTTCCTATTTCACAATAGGGATGGGTCTTTTTGGCTTGCAGTTTTTGTCTTGTGTCTTTGGCAGTTTGAGCACAATGTGTCTAGCTCCTGCTGTTGATGATATTGCTGTTTTTATTCTGTTTCATGTTCTCCGAGCTTCTTGGATATGTAATTTGGCATCTACCATTGGTTTAGAAAAATTCTTTGTTTCTGTCTTTAAATATCTCTCCTGTTCAATTTTCTATGATGTTCCAGTTACGTGTGTGTTGAACTTGTTCCTTTTGGATGTTCTACTTTTATATTTAAAAAAATGTATTACATTCTCTCTTACTGTGTTTTTTGTTTCTGATATTTGAATTTTATTTTTCTTATACTTTTGTGAAATTATCATTTGATTGTACATTTGATCATACAGTGCATTGTTTTTCTTGGAGATATATATATAACAACATTACATATAGAACGGGGACACTGAGGAAAATAGCATGTTTTTTGGCTAAGCTTTTAGTGTGGTAGGTTGAGACATTTGGGTTATTAATTCAGCTGGGTTTGTAGTTTTTTGTCACCATGGTTACATTAGTGCACAATAAGCTGCTATTTTTTTATTTTTTAAATTTTTAAATTTTATTTTAAAGAGAAAAATCAATTTAAAAATGTTACAAAATTTCCAAAAAAGATAATAGGAGACTAACAATGTTTAGTACATTGCTTGTTATCTTCAAAGTAGTTGCTCAGATTACGAAATATAGACATGTAAAACTGATCAAATATTATAAACACAAACCTTCCTTTTCAATGAACTATGAGAAATTAGTAGTATAATTATCTTAATGATCATATATATGTATATGTTTTCCTTTTCCATTACTTCTTTTCTCCTTTCCCTCATCCCATTTTCTCTTTTCTTTTGAACAGTTTCTTCCCATTTTACAATATCTATTGTGCATTTTGGATCTTATTTACTCTTTCAGCTTCTCACACTAGCGAAAAATTTTGATATTTATACATGTGAGTCTGATTTATGTCACTCGTGAGTATGGTCTCAAGTTGCATCTGTTTACCTATAAAAGTCTCAAGTTTATTCTTTCTTTGTGGCTGAGAAGTATTCCATGGTGTAAAAATACCACATCTTTTTTATCCATTTTTTGGTTGATGAGCATTTAGGTTGTTTCCACGATTTAGTTATTACAGATTGTGCTGCTATAAACATGGGTGTGTATATATCATGTGGTATGATGTTTTCAGTTATTCAGGGAAAATGTCCAGGAGCAGGATAGCTGAGTCAAATGGGACCTCCAATCCTAGTCTTTTGAGGAACCTCCACACTGATTTCCACAGTGGCTGCACTATCCTACACTCTCACCAATAGTGGAGAAGAGGTCCTTTTCCCTCACAGTCCCTCTAGTATTTGATATTGGTTGATTTATTTATCTTGACCATTCTTTCTGGAGTTTGGTCTCAAGTCTCATTCGTTTACCAATAAAAACCTTGATGTGATCCTTTTCTATAGCTAAGTAGTACCCCATTGTATAAAAATACCATATATTTTATATCTATTCCTCAGTTGATGGGCATTTGGGTTGTTTCTGGGATCTGGCTATTACAAATTGTGCTGCTATAATCATGGATGCACATGTAATATTGCAGTATGTTTTTTTCTAATGCTTCTAGGAAGAAATCCAGAGGGGAATAGCGGGATTCAATGGGACCTCTAATCCTAGTTTTTAAAAGAAACTCCACATTGATTTCCACCATGGTTGCACCAGTTTACACTCCCATCAACAGTGGAGAAGAGTTCCTTTTTACCCACAGCCCTTCCAGCACTTGTTATTGATTGATTTCTTGAGGGTGGCCATTCTTTCTAGAGTGAGATAGTATCTCAGTGTTGCTTTTATTTGCATTTCTTGAATGACCAATGATGTTGAAATTTTTTAATATATTTATTTATTATTTGTATTTCTTCACCTGAGAAGTGCACATTTATCTCAGATGTGCGTTTTTGATTGAGTCTTTGAATTTGGGGGTCTTATTTTTTTTCAATTCTTTACAAGTTTTAGGTATATCTTTTGTCTGAGGAACAGTTAACTATAATTTTTTTCCCTACTGTGTGGGTTGTCTTGATTATTTTTGCTGTGCAAAAGCTTTTTAATAAGGTTAGATCCCATTTGTTTATTCTTTATATTGTTTCCTGCATGGTCTGGGTTTTGTTCATGAAGTGCCTGCCTTCACTTATATCCTCAAGATTTCTACCTATTTTCTCTTCCAGTGGATTTAGTGTTTCTGCTTTAATATTTAGATTTTTGATTCATTTTTACTTTAGTGCATGGTGATAGATATGGGTATAGTTTTAGTATTTGGCATGTGGAAAGCCAGTTTTTTCAGCACCATTTATTACAGAGGCTATCTTTCTTCCAGTGTATGTGTTTGGCCCCTTTGTCAAAAATAAAGTGGCTGAGTGTGTTGGGATTGTGTCTTCATCTTCAATTCTGTTCCCCTGATCCCTAGGTCTGTTTTTTCTCCAATACCATGTTGATTTTATCGCAGTAGCTTTGTAGTATAATTTCAAGTCAGAAATTGTGATGCCACCTGACTTTCCTTTGTTGACTAGAATTGCTTTGCTCTTCTGATTCCAAATGAATGTTAGGAATGTTTTCTCTAATTCTGTAAGGTATGCTAACAGTATTTTGATTGGGAGTGCTTTAAATCTGTGTAACAGTTTTGGGAGTATGGCCATTTTCACTATGTTGATTCTTCCTATCCATGAGCAAAGGATATCTTTCCATTTTCTGACATCCTCTTTGATCTCTTTTTTCAAGTTAAGTAGTTTTCAAAGTATAAATATTTTACTTCCTTTGTTAAATTGATTCATAAGTATTTCATATTTTTGGATGCTATTGTGAAGGGTGTCGCTTCCCTAATTTCTCTCTCAGTGAGTTTGTTGCTTGTGCACAGGAATGCTATTGATTGTTGAATGTCAACTTTATATACCACTATGCTGTTGAATTTGGTAATTAAATCTAGAAGTCTTTAGGTGGAGTTTTTGAGGTCTTCTATATGGAGTATCATGTCATTTGCAAATAATGATAATTTTACTTTTCTTTCTCTTGTCTGAATGCTCTGGCTAATGTTTCCAGAACTATATTGAATAGGAGTACTGACAGTGGACATCCTTGTCTTGTTCCTGATTTTAGAGTGAAAGCTTTCAGCTTTTGACTAGTTAGTGTGATATTAGCTGTTGGTTTTTCGGAGGTAGCATTTTATCAGATTGTCATAAAGACCATCTATCCCAATTTTCTGTAGGGTTTTTATCATGAAGGGGTGTTGAACTTTGTCTAATGCTTTTTCTGCATCTATTGAAATAACCATGTGATTTTTGTCTTTGACTCTATTAAATGTATTACATTTATTGATTTGGGTATGTTGAAACATCTCTGCTTCCCTGGGATGAATCCTACTTGGTCATGGTGTATAATCTTTTTGATGATTTGCTTCAAGTTATTTGCCAGTATCTTACTGAGGATTTTGTATCTGTTTGTTATGGAGATTGGTCTGTAGTTTTATTTCCTAGTTGAGTCCTTCTCTGGTTTAAGTACTAGAATAATTCTTGCATCCAGGAATGATTTTGGCAGTATTGCCTCCCTTTCAGTTTTATTAAAGAGTTTTTGCATTAGTGGCATTAGGTATTCTCTAAATTTCACAAGCTTCAAATTTCTCTGGCATTGCCTTTTAAAGTCAGGACTGATTTAATGTAAGTTATTTCTCCATGTCTTCTACCCTTAATTTTTCCCCTTACATTTGAGCTTACACCTTAGAGACAGTTTTTTTCCATGCTCATCATGCTTCTTCCTTACTTATTAGCTTATTGGTAGTGCAAACGAGTGAACCCTTTTCTTGTTCAATTTATCCTCGGTTTTAATTAAGAATTAAGAATCTTCTCCTGATCTTCTTAGGGATTCTGCCTCATCATAGGGATGATCTCCAGTGCTGAGAGTCTAGGAAGTATTCAGGTTCCTTTTACAGGGATAGAGTGTATTTTTTTGTAGCATATACTTTTTAGAGTATACTTTTTTGATAGAGTATATGCCTTCTTCCAGATGTAATAGACATTCATCTGTTCTCTGAAGGAAGACTGTTGTCCTTTCCTTGTGGTGTTAGCCTTGCATTCTATAGGAAAGGTGTAAAGGTTCTGGGTGGTGCTATATGATTTTGGGTCTCCCAGGATAACATCCAAGGTGCTATGGTACTCTAGTACTATCTAACCAATAGTGCTTTCTTGCTGCTTCCCATCTTCACTGCAAGTAACTGAAGTTCATGGAAAGAAGCCTAACAGGGGGTAAAAATCCTCATTGTGTTCTTGGCTCCCAAGAATTCCTTATTCACCTGATTATCCATACTAGACTTTTAATAATTCAATAAAACCTTTAACCAAATTCTTCTTACTAGCATCTGTGACATCCATTGGCATATCACTTTGGATGTGTTTATTTTTTCTCATATTTCAGGTTTCTCTGCAATATTATCTCTCTTATCAGTTCTAGAAACATTGCAAATTCTAGGACTTGGTGATTTGTTTTTGGCCATTATTAAATTGAGAATGATGTTCTTCTTAGCTGGTACTATCCTAAGTAGAAAATGGAGAAAATTGTAAATTGTAGAATAATTTTTCTTTATATTCCTGTTTTAGAACTGTAACTATTCACTTTTCCATTCATTAGTCTTCTCTCTCTCTCTCTTTCTCTCTCTCTGAGGATTTTTATATGCTAAAATTATGCTGGATAAATCATAACTTTCCTAATTAAAGAGTGAGACTGCATGTTCTCTCTGTCTCTCTCTCTCCTTCATAGTCAATTTATCTTTGCAGCATGAATGACATGTTTTCCAGTTTGTATTCATTTTGTGAGAGATTCCACACATAAACAGTCATGAAAAGTTCATGCACAGTATTCTTGCATCGTGAGCTGAACTGTGAGTGGTGGGACCCAGGATCGGAGTTACCATTTGATTCTCACTTGGCAAGTATCTCCATGTCTCTGGACTTCAGTTTCCTAATTTGCCTGTTTTTCCCTTTTTCACTGGCTGCTTTTCAGTCTCCTGTGCTGACTCATTCTCACCTTATCAATGTCTTGAATTAAGAGTGTGTCAGGATCAAGTCCGTGGATCTTCTCTCGTCTCCTCTGGCTCCCTCAATTTCATCTAGTCTCATGACCTAAAAATCATCTAAACACTAACAAGTTGAATATTTCTGTTTCTATCCCTGACCACTCACTTCAGCTTCAGACCCAATTAACCAACTCCTTACTTAATACTATGCAAATCTTTTCAGTTTTACTTTCAAATTTTAATCGGAATTTTTCGGGCTTTGTTTTTCTCACACTCTCTCCTACTTTCACTCAAACTACCATCATTTCTTGCTTAAATTATTGCCACTGTTTCTAAACTGGCTTCTCTGGTTTTACCTTTCAGAATACTCATTTTTTACTGTAAGTGCATGTTTGTAATACATGATGTTTGCATTCTTCCTGTGGAGTAGGTGCATGCACAGAACACATCTTATTTCCTCTTTTTCATCCTCTTTCCCTATCCTCTCTCCATCACTTGACAGCCTTCCCACTTGAGAAAGATCTATCTCTCTACTTCCTATTACATATATTTTATTTTGCTCTTGTTTTATAAACAGTATTCATATTGATCCTATCAAATTGTAAATTATCTCTTATTGTTTTGCTCATAAATGTCTAATAGTTTATTACCTCAGAGTAATTCCTCACCCTTCCAGTGCTATCAATTTGGCCCAGTTACCTCTAGCTTCACCTCTTACTCTTTTATCCATGCTTATCTTCTACAGCTGCTGTAGCATGGTATATTCCTTTCTCTAACTTTGCACTTGGTATTCTATCAACCAGATGTCTTTTTCCCAAAATCTTAAATAATTATCCTCCTCTCTTTCTTCACATCTTTCTATGATGTGTTCCTGTATCCTCTAGCAAAGATTGTATTCCAATCCTTCCTGAGGCTCCCTGAGTGCTTCCTTGCCTTGCTTTCTTCCACAGCATTTATCACCATCTGTATTAATCAAAATGGTTACATGATGCTCCAGTAACAAACAATACCCACGATTCAAAAACTTAAAAACAAAAAGTGTAATTTTTACTCAATTGAATTCTAGCTGAATAATGACTGGGGCCTCTTTTCTTTATAATCACTCAGGGCACAAGTTTCATCTAGTGAATTTCTTCCCAGAAGCAAAGAAATGATAATTAGAGGGTCATGTACTAAAATTTTAATATGTTGGTCTGGCAGTGGTATAAATTCCTGCTGTATACAATGTATTGGTGAGAATTAAATATATGATTATGACTAATTTAAAGTAGATAAAGACACACTCTTCATGGGGAATCAGTTATCAAGAAACAGTAGTGGTATGTATCCCACCATCTGATATACTGTGCCTTACTTATTTTTTTTTTTTATCCATTCTCAATAGAATATAACCTCAAGGACAGCGTGGCTTTTTGTTTGGTTTTATTTTTTTTTTCTTTCCAGCTTATGGAATAGAGCTTCTCATATCTGGTGGTGGTGAACCTATGGCACATGTGCTATTGTGTTTTTCTTTTAAAATAAACAATGTATGAATTACTTTTTCTAAACCAGAACCTTGGTATTCAGGTTAAAATTGCAGTGTGGGCTCTTTGTGATAAGTAAGTATGTTTTGGGTTGCAGTTTGGTATTCATTCTCTAAAAGGCTTGCCATTACTGTTCTGGACACTGAATAAATTATTTATTGAAGAAATAAATGACTAGATTTTTATTGTTATTTTAAGAAAAAAAATCTTATCTTCCCTAGAGATTTATCAATAGATGAAAAAGATGGTGAAGTACTGTCAGTGGTTCGCTTATGAGTGCTGTTATTCTATTATTCTAATTAGAAGACATCTTTGAAATGAAATATACAAAAGTATTATCAAGTAACATAAGATACAAGTAGAGAACAGGTCTAGTTTAAAACATTATGAAAAACAGAAACAGAAGTCAGACATTTTACAATCATATGTTGGTACCTGACTGCTTTGAAACCTGGGGAATTTGGTGTGGCACATTGTGTCCTGAGAATTTTGTACAGGTATTCATTGTTTTTTGATATTCCACACCTAAGTTAGAATTTGTCTGTATTGACTGCTTCTTAACTGGATACCCTTTCCAGCCAAAACAATTTGTTTTTTGCTAGTCATTTTTTGTTATTTGTTGCACCTCCTGGGACCACTGTATATGAAAATACAATATCATTTGCAGGAGAAAAAAGTTGCAAAATGATCATGTTGCAAAGAGAAACTGGATCAGCACAGTCATTCTTGACAGTAAGTTCAGTGTCACTGTTTTCAAAGTCTACCCATCTTCAAGAAAGAAGAGCTTCTAGGCACCTCTGCCCTCACGCTTCTCTTGTGGCACTCAACTGACACGCATTGAGTATAGTACCTGAGCCTCTGTCAGGAAGGGGGTCTTGTTTTTTTCTTGGGCCAAATCTGCTATTTTACTGGGAAGACAGCGAGACCCTCGTGCTAGAAATATGCAGCTGGGATTTTCAAAACCACTATTTCTGCCAGATGACACACACGCTGATTGCTCTCTGTGGTTACATAGAGATTTTGCTGATTTAATGAGGGGAGACAGGTCTTGATTTCTCTGTCCAATCCCTCGCTAGCTGAGGTTTATGATTCTGTTTAAAAAAAGTCAAAAGTAAAAGGAATGGCAATTACTTTTGGTAGCAAAGTACTGTTTCAGGTAATAATGAGAGCTGGTAATAGGCATTTCTCATGCGTGCTTTTGTGTCTTGCAGATTTACATGACAATTTATCTGGTGCTTCACCTGGGGCCCAGAATTGTGGAAGAAAAGGGTTTGTCACCCTATGAGCACTAATGCAAATGGACTAATCCCCTGGCACCCAAACAGAAAGTTTTGAGGCTATGATTATCTACCAAGGTCATCCATGTATGATGTGAAGGTCTATGCAAAGGTTTTTGGATCTTGTTTTGTATCATACCATGTTTTTTAAAGGGAGTGGCTAAAACATATTGTCAAGTACATAGTTTCTTAAGCATAGTCAATTTATTCCTATCCACTTATTTAAGTGAATTATAATAGTGAAGGACAGGGAAAGAATAAGGAATGAAGGATAGGCAGGTTGTCAGGAAATAACCATTCAGAAAATAAATGAAGTTGAGGGAATTTAGGGAAATCATGTAAGTGAAAATAATTCTTAAACTGGTTAGACGTGATTTCATGACGAATGGCTAGCCAATGAAATTCTACCCAAAGGATAATTCCAAACTTTCATGTTTTCCAGCCCTCTTAATCTTTTTTTAAAGACATAATCTTGCCAGAAAAACCAGAGTTCTTGCCTCTTTGGTCAGAACTTATCGCTTCCTGTTTGTATTGCTGATTCTAAATTGTCAGTTATTATGCCACATTAACAAATAATAGTAAGTCTTTCAAATAACCATGGAATTATTTATGGAAGATAAATATCACACATATAATCCCAAATGTCATGGTTGGGTGGAAAATGTTTGGATTAACACCAGAAATGTAGTGTCTAGGATCATTGTATCCAGGCTTTTGTTAATCAAACTAGTATTTAAGAGAAAGAAAGACAGTTAATTCAAAGAGCTAATCCATAGTATGGCCATGGTGCATTTGTCTAGTGTCATTATGAGAGGGAAAGAGAACAAGCATAATTATTTTGAAGTTCCTTCTAACTCTAAGGTTCTCAGTATCTGTGAACATGACCCTTCATTCCAATCAGACTGATCTGTTTGATTTCTGTAACTGTGTTCAGAGTTTGTAATTCTTCAAGGCCTCTATTTTTACATTTTCTTTTTAACATGAATTGCTCTTTCAAGTCCTGTCTTTTCTTTGTCTCTCTTTTTCAAAGATAAACTAAAGTCCCATCTTTTCCATGTATATTTCCCCACTGAATTGTATCTGCAGAGATGACATAACTCAAAATTCAATAAATCTCAAGTATTGGTTTCTATAGTAAGTCTCTTCAACTGTCTAGTAATGCTCTCAAGGATGAAAATAGTATTGCTTCCACTGAGGGGTATTCCCACATGTCTCCTCTCATGCCTCAAAAATCTCTTTCTTCCTTTGCAATGTTAGTATTAGCTCTTAGAGGTCAGTATCTCTCATGTGAGTTTTGAAGATGGGTGGTGTATTAGTTATCTTTGCAGACATCCTACTTCTTAGGTTTCTGAAATATTATTTTGTCAGTGTTTTTTCTCATTTGTGAGTATAGCTTTATTTTGGCCTTTATGCTGTGAACACTGGGGAGCTATCCACTGTTTTGGTCCGGTTTTGGGCTGGAAGGGGAAAGAGGTAACAGAAGAACGTAATATTGTACAACGATTGACCTGAAAATAGTGAGAAGTATACATTGGAAGGTGAAGAGTTCAGTGATTATAAAATGGACAACACTAGGGCCAAACCTTTAGATATTTTAAAGGTATAGAAGACGCAAAGGTCAGAGTTTGGGACCCAGAGATGCATATCTTCCAAAAAGGAATGCGCCATCTTCTAGGGGGTTTGAGATAATTTATGTGGAACATGAAAAGAGTCAAGGATGACATAATAGGCTTTAAAAATTGAAAATCGAAAGAGGGAGACAAGTGGGGGAAAGGGCAAGTAAGCAGCTCAGAGAAGTTAAGAAGGATTTTATAAATAAAGGGAAAGACAATATAGAAAATTATTTTAAAAGGACAAACTAACAGTTCAAGTCAAGATGTATTTGTCTTTCTATCCTAAGAGCCTCTTCCTAAAAATATTTTTAACTTACAAAATATCTATTTATCCATTTTAATTTAAAATATATAAAAAGTATCTGTACATGTGAATAGAGTAAATCATATATCTCATAGTATTTTCATGCCAAATTGCAATTAGTGTGCAGAGTTTTCTAGTACAAATCATAGCATGTATGTACATATAAAATTTTTCTTTTTGTTTATTTTTGACAGATAAAAATTGTACATATTTATGGTATAATGATATGATATTTTGAAATATGTATACATTGTGGAATAACCAAATCAAATCTAGTTGAAGTGCTGATACTGTGCAGACTGGTAGAGGATGCCTGGAATAGAGAGGCCACCATGGTACAGTTCATGCACTGTTTGGTGTTTAGAGTCCCAGGAATGATTATCCTATCAGAATAAGAATTTATTTATGGGTAAGATATGGAATGGTATCAGATGTTTATGATCAATATTAGTTTGAAATTAGCAGAAAAAAGAGTAAAATATGTTCACAACTAGTATATATTTGCAATACATAATGGTTACATTCATTTTGGGGAACTGGCAGATCTGTATTTTGATATGTTATTCCTTATATAATGTCATATAGAATGAATTAGCATATGTACCAACACCTCAACATTCATCTTCACTTTTCCTCAATCTGATATTCCCAGCCTTCTGTTCTCTGGATAAGTTCTTCTTGACCTTTAAGAGCCACTCCTCTGATGCCACTTCTGTGAAACCATTTCTGATCCACCCATTCCTGATTAGGCAGCATTACCTCAGCATGTGGCATACTCCTCTTAAAATCCAGTACACTAGCTCTTACTCTTTCAAGTTTATATCTTCCAATACTATATAACTTCTCATCATTTATCTTAGCGTCAATTTCTATGAGCACATTTTCCACTTGAAAAATACTATAAGTGCTTGTTTTTTCATTAACAAACATTTGTTGGGTATCCTCTCTGTGCCAGGCACTGTGGCAGAGACTGTGTCTTTGTGTGGCTTACAGTCCACATATTGGCATATTTTAAAATCTACATCAGTGTTTGTGGAATGAATTTTTAATTGTCATAAAAAACATTTTAAAATTTGAAGTACGCGCATGTCAAAAAAGAAACTATGAATAGCAACTGTCCCTGAGTTGCAGTTTAGAAATTGCTTTTCACAATTTAATCTTCCCAGCAACTCTGAGAGGGTGGCAGCTATGCCTGTTGTATTTATTGACATTCAGACACCAAGTGAACTATTCATACAACAAAGGCAATTGGGTGTTTAACATGGGACATAGATACAGGTTTTCTGGTTCCAAACCTCATCACCCTTTAGTTGCTCTGTGAATGCTACTTCTCTAAAGCACCACTTTTTATGGGAACAGATGAAAAGTTTCAAGGACAAGGAAATATTAGTATTCTCATAGTTAAGCTGTTATCCATAATGGCACAAAAATATAATGACTTTATCCAATGGTCATATGAATTCAATATGACAGATCTGAAATATGATGAAAAATGACTCAAATGCTGTAAAATCAGCACCTCATCCCAAAAATGAATATCACGTTTCACCAAAATACATTGTTGTGAAATTAGTGAGTGACTATTAGCTTTGCTTACTCACTGATATTATACAGGATCAGATTATCTAGTACCACAGAAAGATTCTTGTGAATTAAAAGATAGCCCAGACATTCAAAATTAGAATAGGGAAGCATATTCATGTCAAAGAAAATGTAGGTTATAAAACAGAACTTAGAATATCGACCTATGCTTGTAAATTGTCATGTCATACCTAGTAAAATGTGTCTGAAAGGGCATATAAAGAATTTTTTTTGTTTTTTGCATTTTTTGAGACAAGGTCTTACTATGCAGTTCAGGCTGGCCCTGAACTCACTTTGTAGCCCAGACTGGTCTCGAACTTGCAGCAATCTTCCTGCTTCAGCTTCCCAAGTGCTAGGATTACAGATATGTACCATCACGCCTGGCTCATATAAAGAATCTTTATAGAGGATTTCTCTATGTATTATATAATGAATATTTTTTCTTTTGCAGTTCTTATAGAATTTTTATTGAAATAAATATGGATTATTTGTATAATTATTTAAGTTTAAAACAATGTAGGGATTATTATTGGGTAGCAAAGAAAGAGAAATTAGGATCTGCTACTAGCCTGGGTGGCCAGTGAAACAAAGAGAGATGTGATTTGGTAATAACAGAGTACAACAAGTTACAAGTAGCAAAATTCTGAGGCTATTCATGAAATAGGGGCAATTAAACTCTAATTGCTTTATTTTCATACAGCAGTTGGCTAAGAATAGAATTAATAGCAAATAATTTTGATAATACATTCTGTTAGTGGGAAGGACTTGTATTGATAGAATTCTATTGAAACTATCATCTATTTGTAAAATGTCTTTGGTGTCTTTCATTTAAAAACAGCATATTTTTTTCTTCTTTAGTGTTGCTCTGAGCATTTGAATTTCTTCTTGTTCAAGGCTGGTGAAACAATATGTGTACAGTGAGACTATAATTGTGTAAGATTTAAATTCAGCGTTGTTTCTCAGACATTTGGGGCATGTGTGTGTGTTTGTGTGTGTGTAACTTTTGCTTCTAATGCACTGATACATCTTTTGACAGGGCCTCTGTAGCCCTACGTGGTCTGATTCCTCTGTCCGCTGCAGTTTCATGCATGTTCCTTGACTCCTCATATCCCAGTCACACTGACCTGACTTTTTCTCTTAGTGCTTCTGCTTATTCAATTTCTTGTGCCCAAGACTGTGGTTCCTGCCTTCCATTTCTTATGGGCACACTTATATTTTGTCTGATCAACCTTACCCATCCACTCAATATGTTGCCCCTGAAGTCACAATAGTTATTGATTTATGGAAGGACTGGGCATCTCAGCAGTTAGAGTCTGGGGGCTTGTATTCTGGCATTTCATTGTGTCTGTTTCTTTACTTCCAATAATGTCCTGTCCCATACTCTTCTTTTTCTCAGCATCAGAACTTCTGACACCTAACCATTTTTGTCTCAACTTGAGTTTATTTTAGTCTCTTGTTACATACCTCAGTCTCCTTTCTTACAATTTAAATTAATTTCTCCCACACTGGGATTCACATTTTCAATGTCTAAGGAACAATTTTCCATGGGTGGTACTTGGAATACTCTAAAGATGATCTTACTTCTTCATTTCCCAATTTAGAGTTTTGAGTGGAATGGAGAAAATTCATTGAAATTTCTCTGTTCTAAATATAAGAAAAATTAAAAATAAAAATAACTTTGTCACATAAAAACGTTATATGGCAGCCTTCCTAGTTTCTTCTGCAATTTATAAGGAAGACTTTGTTTTTTTCAAATATATTAATTCAATTAGATTTTAAAAAACATTATAAAATTCTATTTTAAGCACCTAACCTAAAACTTTGTTTTACCCACCACCATTCAAGATGGAGAAATTTTAATGTCAGACTTGTAGGAAATGATGCCAAGCCATTTGGCTTTCTTTTTCTCACCTCGAAAATCCAAATGTTGCATTAGTTGAAAACCATTAGATATTAATAATGAGATGTACAAATGTCAGATAAGCATAATTAGAATTTTTTAGGATTTCAAAATGTTTTAATTTTTACCATGAAAAGGCAACAATGACAAAATTTAGTATATCAATAAATCTGAAATCACTATAGTTACCTACATAATTAGTTACAAAATTGGAAGAACTCAGTTGAGGCATTTGATTCACAAGACCAAAGATTACATCAGACTTCACTTCAGTTTTAAATGTAAATACTAATAATTTAAACTTTGTAGAATTGGTTAACTTTGGGGAAGAGAATACTTATGTAATTAGTATAGGCTAAAATAGCCTTAAAACTAAAGTGATCAGAAATTGAAAAAGCAACTCAATAATTTATCTTGTATAGCAGTCTTTGCTAAGAATGTCAGTGATCATTGTACTATTTTGGAAAAGTTTATCTCTTTACATTCTGTGTAAATTGGAGTCACTTTACTTTAAAATAATTATTGTAACAAAGTAAGCAGTCTTGTCATCTTTAATGACTAAACAGAAGTGTTGATATCTCAGTTTGTTTTCTGTTACTATTACAAAACACAGAGAAATTTATTATAAACAGAAATTTATTTGACTCATGGTTGTGGAGGCTGGGAAATCTAAGAACATGGGAGTGCTATTTGCTGAAAGCCTTCTGGACTTATAATGGAAGGTGTCATATTGTGATAGAGTGCAACAGGGAGAGCTGAACTTAATTTTATAAATCCACTCTCACAATAGTGAACCCACGCCCACAATGACGATATCGCACATTCATGAGGGCAGAGCTCTCCTGACCTAATTACCTCTTAAAAGTCCCACCTCTCAACATTGTTGCACTGCGGTTTAAATTTCAACCCATGAACTTTGGGGGACACATAAACTGTAGCACTCTAGTTTTGAAATGATTAACTTATTGTATAACATATATTTAACAATATGACTCATTTCTTGGATGATCACAATTTAGAGTTGCTCTCAAACAAGAGAAATATTCACAATCTTAACAATTTTTTTAAAAATGGAAAAGTTTAAAGCTTCTTAAAAAGTTAAGCATAAGTTTACTATATGACCTGGCAAATTTACACCTAGGTATTTATCCAAGAACAATAAAAACATATGTCCACATAGAGACTTGTGCATGCATTTTCATAGCAGCATTATTCACAATAAAAACTAGAAACAATCCAACTATCTATCAATTGAAGAATGGACACATAATATGTTTTATATCAATAAAATGAAATGCTATCCAACAATAAAAAGGATACAACATAGTGATACAACATAGATAGATGAATCTCATAAAATTTATACTATGTGAAAGAAGCCAGATGTAAAAGACTATATGTTGTATGAGTTCATTTATATTAAATTACTAGAAAAGCAGAATGTAGTCCAGTGGTTGCCTGGAGCTATAACTGAGAGTAGAGGTTGACTGTAAGTGAGTACAAAGGAATGTTTTGGAGCAATGGAAATGTCCTCAAAATGGATTATAGAAGATTTAATAAATTCTACAAAACTAACAACTTTTACAAGTTTACTAAAAATCCTGAATTGCACATTTAAAATGGTGTTGTAGTCAGGGTTCTCAAGGGAAATGATAAAATATAGGACACGTATTTTATTTATTTATTTATTTTTTATTTAAGCGAAGAAGAAAAAAAGACATATATAACAAAGACAACAAGCAAAAGAGACAAACAAACAACTAGAGTAAATGCACAACAGTAACATTGCAGGTTTACAAAACAGGATGATAGAAACTTGACAATGGTTGCAATACTGGATATTGTTATCTTCAAAATGGTTGCTTACATTAACAGATATAGACATGTAAAATTGATCTAATCATATGAGTATTGTTCTTTCTCGATAACAAATACATTCAGCAGTGTGTTCATTTTAGTTATCTTACATATACATATACACAGGTTTATATCTTTTCCTTTTCCCTTTACTCTTTCCCCCTTTTCCCTTCCCAATTACTTTTGCTCTTCGAGCTGCTTTTTGCCCTTACATAGTATTTATTATAGATTTTGGATCATATATACTTTTTCCATTTCTTACACTAGGGAGACAATACAGTATTTACACATGTGGGTTTGATTTATCTCACTTATGAGTATGGTCTCAAGTCGTGACCATTTACTTATAGTCTCAGTGCAATCTTTCTTAATAGCTGAGTAGTACTCCATTGTATAAAAATACCACTTCTTTTTTATCCAGTCTTTGATTGACGGACACTTGGGTTGTTTCCAAGACCTGGCTATTACAAATTGTGTTGCTATAAACATGGGTGCACAGATATCACTGTGGTATGATGTTTTCAGTTCTTCTGGGAAAATGCCCAGAAGTGGGATAGCTAGGTTGAATGGGATCTCTAATCCTAGCTTCTTGAGGAATCTCCACACTGTTTTCCACAATGGTTGCACCAGTCTACACTCTCACCAACAGTGGAGAAAAGCTCCTTTTTCCCCACAGCCCCTCCAGCATTTGTTGTTGGTTGATTTTTTAATCTTGGCCATTCTTTCTGAAGCGAGATGAAATCTCAGTGTTGTTTTAATTTGTATTTCCGGAATGACCATTGATGTTGAACATTTTTTCATATATTTATTTTCCATTTGTATTTCTTTCTCTGAGAAGTATGTATTCATCTCAGAAGGACACATATTTTATAAGATTATTTTATAATATTCACCCAGAGTCAAATGCAAAATAGTGCAGGAAATCTGTCCACACATTAGAGACCCAAATGATCCAGCTGAGGGCCTGAATCCCATGGCAATGTCCTGCAAGAGTCCAGTTGAAGACCTAGAGCCCATGGCAATGTCCAGCTGGAGGCCTAGGGCCCACAACATCTCTTGCAAATCTTGTACCAAGGATCTGCGCTGGGAAGACCCAAAGGTCAGTGATGGAAGCTAGAAATGAGGATGAAGGATCCATGCCAGTAGGCTGAGGGATCTGCATTGGAACTAGGAAATGAGGCTTAAGGTAAGGATCAGAGCTCCTCACAAATAACTGCAGCCATCCTCAGTGACAGCAAGGACCTGAGCTCCTCCGACAATGAGAACAGTTGAGTTCATAACAGGAAAACCAGCATGACAAGTTTCTCCAGGAGAATCAATAGCATACCATCTTCCTCTTCAGTTCTCTTTTTATACTGTAGGCAACAATCCTCAAGTGGGTCTTCCATACCCATGCTGATTCAGTTCAACTGGATGTTACAAGTTGTCCATCAGTTGATCTACCACAAATGGGTAAAACTTATTGTATGTATCATGTGTGATACGCAGGTTCTTTCCATATACCTAGGAAAATATTTGTTCTTTTTTTTTCTACTTGCAGTACAATTTTAAAATTCCATGAAAAAAATATTTTCTGGAAATTATTGAGTTTATGCCAGATCCCTTCTGTTTCTTCCACAACATGTCATTAAGATAGAATGTGCTGTTTTGGGGTTAATAGAAAATGACCTTTCCTGAAGACTCTCAAGTCCTATGGCCCACTTTGCTGTAATACATGTGGTCATATATTTATGTTTTTATGATGCTTTAGCCATTTTCTTCCATCCCATGGATGACTTTTTCTACTGTAAGATCTTAAAATAAGCAGCTATGTACATTAACATTGGGTATTTATGAACTAAAAAGTTATAGACAATTTATGAAGTTGCCAATGTCTGAAAAATGGCAGATGTCTCAGTTACTTTCTTGTCACTGAAACGTAAGGCTCAAAATGTATCAGAGATCCCCGCCTAAGCCCCTGATCACCTGCCAAGCGTTATAGTGCAGGAATGAAATAGACAAAGTCAGAGATAGTCATACAAAATGGGGATCTGGGGTAGTCAAAGTTTGATGAAGACAGAGACCAAGAGGCTTAGTGCTGCCTATATTTATTGAGACTACAGCATAAGTAAGAGGCTTGCAGTGGGTAAAAGAGGAAACAAAAGGCTGATCTGCTGGTGCAGGCAGGGCTTGTAAATTGAGGAACAAAACATTCTAACATAGCTTCCAGGACTGTAGTTCAAAATTAACAAGTAACTTGCTTGTTGGTCACTAAGGCCATTGGTCTGGGAAAGGAATTTAGGCAAAAGTCACATAGTCCTCTGTTGTAGCATTTATGTGGGTTTGAGGTGCATAGGGATCACAGGCTGTTTGCTGACCTTAGCTCTGGCCTGTGGCATCAGGATGGGTTTCAGCTAAAATGCCAAAGGGAGTCTCTATCTCAGCCATGTAGGCCTTGGACTTTCCCTCTCATATTAATATTTGCCAATTATAATTATTTACAGTCTCTCCCACTCAGCCTCAAGGTAGTCTCCCACAAACACTCACAGCTTAAAGAAGGAGGATTTATTTTGGCTCATACTTTCAGAAATTTCAGTCCACAGTGGAATGCTCTGGTGCAGAAATGGAATGGTGGAAGGGTCTGGCACAGAAGAAAGCTGCTCATGTCATGGCAGCCAGTAACCAAAGAGAGAGAAAGGAAGAGCTGGGGAAAGAAATATGCCCTTTCAGGTCACACCCCCAGTGACTGGGTCTCACATCCCAGTAGCACACTCAGCCACTTAACTCATTAGTAGATGACTCCAGGGATAAATACAGAGTCCTCAGGGTCCAGTAACCCTCAGAAAGCCCTGCCTCTAGGCTCATGAGAATTTGAGTGGGGAGGGAGGGGACACTACCTCTAAATCATAACATTCCGATCCTGGCTCTCAAGAGACTCATGCATATCTCTTTATGGGAAATGTATTTACTTCATCTCTAGGTGTCACCAGTGTCTTAACAGTTTCAGTATTGCTAAAAAGTCCAAGTGTAAAGTCTCCTCTGAGACTCAAATTAAACTCATAGCTGTGAGCCCCTGTACAAATCAAAAGGAAGTTAAGAGCTGCTGACATATAATGCACAGAGTAAGCATTACCATTTTGTGTTAGTTACTTTTCTCTTGTTGCTGAGACAAAATACCCGATACCCAGAGTTAAAGGAGGAAACGTTTATTTAGCTCATAGTTCATAGAGGTTTCAGTCCATAATAGACTGGCTACAGGGCAGGGTAACTTTCCAGGCAACAGTTTGTGGCACCCAAAATGTAGCAAAACCAGGAAGGGGAGGAAGACAAGACTCTTCTGTCCCTTGTATTCTATACAGGATACCCACTCTGAGCTGAGTGTAGCACTCACACCCTTAATCCTAGCCAGAACTATGCCAAATCAATCAGTGAATTAATTTACTAATCATACATTCTAGATTCAGCCACCTCTGAAAAACTCCTATGACTGCATGAGGCTTTGGGGAACATTTAGACACAAACAATAGCATATTCCAAAAGGGAAAACTGGAATGGAAAGGTATGGAACTAATGCAAGACCAAAACCTAGCAGAGCAAACATTAAATCTTGTGGCTCTGTATCCAGCACCCATGGCAAGTGGTTGCCAGATGTGATCTCCAAAGGACTTGGACAGCTGTACCCCTATGGCTTTGCTGGTTGCACCTCTCATGGCATTTCTCTAGAGGTGGTTTTTTCACTATTTGTGGCTCTCCTCAGTTGTTCTATGTTCCTGGCATCTCCAACTCCCTGGGGTTCCCAGCGAACTTTCGTTTTCACTCTTGCAGTTTCATTCACTCTCAGCTGTACACTGCCTGGCTTCCTGAGCCTTCCTCTAAAATCTAGATGGAAGCCTCCATGACACCACAACTGTTGCATTCTGCATGTCTTTAAAACCAGCACCACGTGGATGATGCTGAGGTATGCTGCCAGCTTTAGTATCAGCCAGGCCCTTTGTGTCATGGTTGTGGAGGGCTCTGAGTGACTGAATGGATGAACATTATGAAATGCTCAGGGAACCAGAGAACAAATTTCCTGGGAACCAATTGTTGTTGGGTTATAAAGTAGTTAATAAAGTTGTTGCTCCTTTGGTAAAATTTAGGTTTCCTAAGTGCTGCTGAAATAACAACACTGGCAGGTTTCATCTGTCTCATTCAGTCATCTAAAGTCACCACACAGTGAAGTATTGGTCTGAGGAGTCAGAGCATTGGGAATACTGACCAAAGTGGAAACTATGGTTGTTTTAGTGGAAATGGAACTCACTTATACCAACAACTGGGCAAATAGATATAAAATACTTCATTAGGAAGAAAAGATTTTTTCCCTCAGGCTTTTGGCATTTCTAAATTCAAATGTTCAAATTCAATAGCAAATATCCTCTGGGTATTTGGTGACCACAATGTTCTAATAAATAGGCAAGAGTTGATTCTGGAAGCTATTGCTGTATGGGAATTACTCATGTATGTCTTTATAAGGGGAGCTATCCAGGTGAGTGAGGATTTATTATTTCCTGAACTCTACAGGCACATGTTGCATGCAGAGCATGTTCTTCATCTGGGAGGCTTGCCACAGGCATCTTGGAAAGAGAATGTGATATTCTGCTTGCCCTGGAACAGGGATCATGAAACACCATAGTGCGTACTTCTTGCAAATGTGTGATCATGTGTAAGTTCAGGTTCTGAGTATATTTATAGACTCCACTCCCTGTCAGTGGGGCAGGTATTCATGTGGTTTTTGGGATTTTATCACAATTTTTTTTCCTCTGTACAACTTTTAAAATGTCATTTTTCTTCAGATTTAAAAGCATCTTGATTTATCATTGTAATCAAGTCTTCGCCCTTGTGTTTTCAGATTTGTATTTATAAAACACAGGTAAAGATATGTTTTGTCCACCTCAAAAGCTGTGTGTTGTTATTCAGTAGTTCTTGAATATCTAGAATCTCTTTTATTCTATTTTTTTAATTTAAATCTTTGATCCAACATCTTTTTCATATATATGGTGAAATAATTTCAATTGTAAATTGAGAGTCACAATGCACAAACTGTTTATAGCTCTGAGTCCCTATTAGCGAGACATCTCACCACCAATATCCTTCAACTTGAAATTTAGAAACTATTTGCTCCGCGACTAATGGGAAAGCATTTTTACTTACAATTCTATACATGTGTGCACACACACCACCACCATGAAAACAATTTAATTCCTGTTTTGGTATACCACTATGCCACTGCAGAATAAACCATGGCTTTTCTTATCTTCATAATGACCTTAGATTGTCTCTCCTGATGGAAGGTTATTCAAGCATCTTGTCATTTCAGGACTGCTAGAAGATTTTAATAATGTCTGATATTACTTAATTAATAGCAACATTTAACCTTTATTCTCCTTAAAGGATTTAACAGAAGCTACCATTTTCTCTGTTACAGAAAATTTCCACTAGTATCACTGGCCTTCAGGTTGTTCTTGTTATTGGCAAGAAAAGTCATCCTATAGACTATAAGAACAAGAACAGCTGTCAATACTTGTCTAATTGAGTTTCACTACTCTGTTTACTTTGTGGTTATAACAAAAACCTTGCTGAAACTCCATATGATTTTCTTTTGCTTTTCAACACCTTTCATCAGCTCATGGAATCAGAACAGGGAAACTCATTTGACCATCAAGTCTAGGTTATATAACTCCGTAAGAATTATGGCAAATGTTAAATTATTGCCAAGTTCTATGCTAAAATAATGTTTTGTATATCTTAGGATTATAGTTTAATTAATTTAATATATGCCATCAACTATGATTTTGGGAAGCTTTTGAGTGTGTTGTCAGAGAGTAAGTGACCTGGCTAATACAAAACATAATGTGAACAATCTTGATAGCTCTTGAATAAGTCAACGTGACCATGAAACTTTAGAATGTTTTCCACATGTAACCTATTGTCTATTAAAAGCATAGAATATGCTTGAAATTTAATATTGCCCATTCTTGATGCTTTATAATGTCTGAGAAGAACTTGCTGATTTTGCATGCATGTAACATTTGCTGAATGATAGGTGATATTATTAGGCAGTGTTGAAACTACTTCTACTAGTGCTATAATGGCAAGATGCTTGAATGGCTTTTTATCAGGAGAGGCTGTACAATGGTTACAGAGCTAAGGAAGGTCATGGTTCATTCAATAGCGGCATGATAGCATGATAGATAAGACAATTATGTCATTGCAAGCATAAGTAATTTGTTGTTTTACTGCTGAGTCATATCCCATTGAATAATCAAAATTTGTTTTAATCTTTCAGCTGTTGACAGACATTTGGATATGTTTTCAGTTTGGTGCTGCTTTTAATATTTATGTACATTGTTTGCACAAACTTAGATTTTTATTTCTTCTGGGCAAATACCTAGGAATGAAATGGACAAGTTATTTGGTAACTTCCTGAGTTTTTCCAAGTGGTATCCCATTTAATATCACACTCAAGATGTATGAGAATCCCAAATCCTGCCTAACAGTTATTATTGACAGTCTATGTAATTTTAGCCATTCTTATGTGTGTGCTACGTTAATGTGACTTTATTTCTAATTTCCCAGAAGACTAACGATAAGGACAAGGACTTGGTAAATTGTAACTTGCAGGGTAAATTCTGCCCACTATTTTTATAAATATAGTTTACTGGAACAGAGGCATGTTTGTTTATGTGCCCACTGCCACTTTTGTGGTACCATTGCAGAGCTAATTAGTTGTAGTAGAAATATGCAGCCTGAGAAGCGTAAAATATTTTCTACCAAAAAAAAAAAACCTTACTACTTGACCTCTGATGGAAAATACACTATGATCCTGATGTTGAACATTTTTTCATGTGCTTCTTGGTTACTGTACAGCTCTTTTAGTGAAGAATCTATTTAAATATATTTAAATCTGTGTCCCTTTTTCTTGTTCCATCATTTTATTAAATAGAAGAATGCTTACATATTCTGGATGCAAGCCTTTCAATAGATGTATGATTGCAAGTATTTTCTACCAATCTGTAGTTTGTTTTTTATTTTTTGCTAATTCCTTTGACTTTCAAAATTTTAAAGATGTAACCATTTCTAATATATTGGTTTTTTAAAATCTATACTTCATATGCCATATCTGAACAGATAGGACTTGATTTAATGATTTATGTATCTTAGAAAATTTGAGTTTTATGTAACAAAATGAGTGGCTGAGCAAATATAGAAGTTGGCACTAGAAGTACTGTATAATATAAGCAGAATAAGAGGGTATATGGATGAGAATAGGGTTATGCTTTTAATAGATAATAAATCTTTATTGACATGAATATTATAGTTATTATTTTCCTTAGTATCCTAGGGAGATTATTGTTATATAGGATTTAGTTTAACTTTTAATTTCATCATTAGTGTTTTATAAGCAAATTATTGTTGCTTTAATATTTTGAGGAACAGAGCTTTAATATTTTGCAGTTTTTCTCTCACAGTCATTTTATTGTCTTGACTAACTTGATAGCAACAGTTCAGACCATGCTCTGAACTATTTTGGAAAGTATAAGATAATTCATGAGAGGCTATCCATGACAGATTTTCCTCTACTGAATATATTGTAAAGGCAATTCTTTTCTTGCAAGTCTGTAATTAGATCCTTGTGTCAGTTTAGTTGGTTTTACTTACCACTATGTGTTTAGGCTATTTCTTTATAGAACTTTGTAGAAATTGACCATAGCCTCTCAGAAACAACATCAGCCTGTCCCTCTCTGATTGACCTTAAGAGTTCCTACCACTGATAGTGCTATACATTTTGTCTGGTTTTCCAGCTCTACCCCTTTACTGTTTTTAATGCTGAATGTGTTTACAATAGATTAATTCTATTTGCACTTTGAAAGACTTTTTTCTTTTGGAATTTCTACCCTTTGAAATATTTAAGATACCCTAGGGTGTTACAAATAGAGGATTAGAAACCATTGATATAGATCCAAGGTTCTACTTTGCCAATATACATTTTTGTTTCTGAACACACACTAGGATTGCTTTTCCAAGATGTTTGTATTATTTTTGAATTTTCTTTTATACCTGTTGGCATACACTTTGCTTCTCATATAATATGCAAATAAAATGTTCTTATAGTATTCTTATTTCTCTATACTGGACATTTCTGAGTAATGTATATGTGACTTTTTCTTATTAGCGTTGTCCTAATTGGGCTTGTTTTCCATTATTCTATTTTCTGTTATTTTTTCATTATGTTACTCACCAGGTCCCATTATTAACAGTTGAAAGACAACTGTCATGTCCTAGTTACTTTCCTCTTGGTGTTGAGATGAAACACTTGACAGCCCAAAGTTAAAGAGGGAAAGGTTTATTTAACTTACAGTTTGCAGCGGTTTCAGTTCATAATTGGCTGGCTACCAGGCAGAGGTACACAGGGCAGAGGGGCAACTGTTTATGGTAATGGAAGACAGCAAAAGCAATGAGACAGAAAGAGGCTGATCTCTTTTTGTCCCTTAGAGTGTATCAAGTCTCCTGGGATTAGGTGCCCAATCTAATCAGTGAACTGATCCAGCCATCTCAGCACTGTTAATTCTAGCATTGAACAATGAATCAATCACAAACTCTGGATTCAGCTACCCATTTAAAAGAGAATGAGCTTTTGTGAGAATATCTAGACACAAACCATAGCAGGTCCCAAACCATTAAACCAGAATTATTCAAAATGAGAACAAACATATTATGAAATATTAAAAATTGATGTAGGATCACATGGATATAGCCCCCAAATATTAGGACATTATCCAAGAGTGTAAAATGTCATTGAATATTAACTGAAAGCTTTGTTTCAAAGAACACTTAACAAACTGATTTGGACTAAAAGTAAAAAATCTTGCTTAATTGTTTTTTCTGGCTACTAAAAGGCTCAATGAAGTAATAACTGAATGAGTAAAAGGAGGTACAGGAAGTAAACCAAGGGTAGGGAGAATTCCTGCTGGGTAAACAATACACCAAATGTGCATTACAGAGTGTGAGAAGATTGTACTTGTCAATTTCAAATAAGATATGTCAAGAATTCATAATAGATGAAATAATTTATGATAAATTAATGAAGGGATTTGAATTCTTAATTCTAAATAACCAGAATGATGACCATAAAATATTAAATTTATGGTACTCTGCTGAGATAAGATTTTTCTGCATGTATTTCTCTTTTTCAGTGGACTTTAAGAAAGTTTAGCTTTAGAAAGTAGTGTGAATGAGAATTTTGGAGAAAGTGGGGCAGCTAAAAGCAACTCCATATGAAAAGTTATGTGATGCTGATGCAAAAGATGTGATCAAACACACAGCAAATGTTTAAATTTTTAAAAATTTATTAAAATAAAAGACACATTAATGTTACCCCCCCAAATATTACTCTTTACTTCAAATATACTATTGCCATCATTCTTGCCACTTTCTGAGGCAATTCTGTGTCTTTTGTGTCTTTATAAGGAACAATAAAAATCTGGTGAATGCAGTCTTAAAGTACCCTCCAACACTCTAATTTTTAAACAATGTAAACACACACTTTTTTTCCATCACACTTTGTATTTGTTGGCATAAATTACTTGTGAAAGGGTGATATTTTGGGATCATGAAAAGTCATATGCAAAAAAGGTGATCACTTCCATTTTGGTTTATTAGTAACTCTATCCAGACTTTCTTTTATTTGATGTAAACATCCTTTCTGCTTTCCCAGGGAAGTAATAATGTGGTCCATTAGGCCAAAGTGTGCAAGCAAAAGTCTAATGTAAGGATGATCCACTGAATTTCTGTTCTTAGTCAAACATGAGTACAGTTGAAGTGCACTAAAATACTCTAATCTCTTCTTTCCAACAAAGCATTGAAACAGACTGGTTGCCTTATAACTCTATGAGACCTGATAACCTTCTCAAACGGTAGAATACGTGCTTGATTTACCTTTCTTCTATTCTGTTGGGAAGGACTGAATAAATCTGGAGTTAATACAGGTACACTGCTAAAAAAAGGAAAATTGAGTTGCATAAAATGTATTTTATTTGAAATATAAATTGCCTCATCAAAATCTGATGAAGTTAGAATAAAACAAAGCCTCTATAGCATCAACTTGAGCAGTGTGGTCTGTGGCTTCACTGGTCCTTACCTGTAGTGACAAAGGTCTCAATGAAAATGGGAGTAGGTGAGTTCAATTTGGAGGGAACCCGAGATCCAGTTTTGACCCTCCACTGAGCATGCAGAGTGATGGAGGTATGAATGCTCCCAATTTCATCATTTGGAGGAATTGAACTAAATAAGCTATGAAGTCCCATTTTCAGACTATGGATAAACCACTCAATATTTACCCTCATAAGTTTTATGACAGATGTAAGACTAGCAGTATGAAAATCGAGTTTTGGGGAAGTACAAAGTAATAGTCTTATACATGGTACTTATAGTTCTGAATATGGAGGGAAGAGAGTCCCACAACCTAGTATCCATTGAGGGAATGTTTTTATGTTTTCAAAGGCTTTATTAATGGACTCCTCTTATATACCTACATTGATTGAAACTGTACCATCTCGTTTTGGCTGAAGAAGGACAAAGTCAATGTGATGACTTTACAGCTCATGTTGTAAAGATGTGATGATAGAATTTATAAAATTTAAAACTTTCTTTAATGAGAAACAGAATGCAAAGTGTTAAATAGGTAAATGCAGTCTTCTCAATATTCAAAATATTTTAAAAATATGAAATTTTTGAAGAACAAAGTAAAAAATTCACAATCTTAAACCTCAGAACCAAATATGTTTTGGAATTCAGAAATTTTGGACATTTTAGAAAAGTGTTAGATCATATATTATGTAACCTTCAGTGAGATCTTGACCATCAAGCACACATTTCCATAATGAAAAATGTGAATAGTTGCACCAAGTGGGACTAAAGAAATATTAAATGGACTCAGGATGATTCAGAGTGGGTTTTGTTACTAAATAAGTTTGAAGTGTACTTAAAAAAAAAGTACAAAGCTTTTTGGAATTTTGAATGATGGCTTATATTGTAAATATTTATTAAGCAATTGCTATAGGTCAGCTTTAAGGCTGTGCCTTTTTCAAAAATCTTGTTAAATAACACAATAAAAAAAGGAGCTGTTATCTGTCATTCACAAACAGGAAGTTAAGGCTCAAGCATGTTCATGTTGTTGCCAGAGGCCAAACTGGTAAGACGTTTTGGAGGTTACCTTCCCCTCTTGCATTAGTGACTTAGAAAAAAAGTCTTGAGAAATGAAATAAGGGCTCTCTCTTCACTTTCCAGTCTCTCTGGAGAAGGTCATCCACTTATCACTTGCTGGCTAGTGACACCCAGATGACACCCTGTGCTGATCATTACAGTTAGATATTGAACTCACAGTCGTACATCTCTATGTCATTGTCTCCCTGACCCAGTGAGTTCCTAATAGAACAAAATCATCTTTCTCCTTAACCACTCTCTTCCTTCCAGCATTCCCTGTTTTACCACCTCAGCTAACCCTAAGTCAAAATCCTCCTTTCTTCCTTCCCTTTCCAAACCAATCAACAGCCAAGGCCTGTGGGTGTGGGGCTAAACATCAGCACAGAGGAAACTGGGGGCTTTCAGGGTTCAGTAATTCAATTCCTCCAATAAAAAATTTAGGTCTTTTCACCATAAAGTCAAGGTTCTGGCCAACTGCGGATAATCACAAAAACCAAAATTCTACCTACTTGCTCAATAATAAATGATCAGGCACTGAATCTCCAATATTTTCTTTCTATTATAGGTTGCTTTATATGTTGGTAAGTCTATTTTCTTTGATTTCAAAGAAAATAGCTATTTTCCTATCTACATTTTGGGCATTTGGTTCTATGCAGGAAAGTTGACAAGAAGCCTTCAGAGAACAGTGCCTCCAGGCATTTAACCCTTGCTGGGAATTTTTGTGGAAGCAGACAAATCAAATAACAATCATTTTTTTTCTATTGTTAGGTAAAAAGCCAAGCCTGAAAGTCCATATCAATACCACCAGTGACTCCATCCTGCTGAAGTTCCTGCGTCCAAGTCCAAATATAAAGCTTGAAGGTTTTCTCCTGGGCTATGGCAGTAATGTGTCTCCAAACCAATACTTCCCTCTTCCCACAGATGGAAAATACACCGAAGCTGTAGTTGGTAAGGTGGTGAGGGATCAGGCTCTGAAGAGGGCGGTAGTAAGCAATGGGAGTAACACGTACAAATCTTGAAGGCTACAACCATTTGTTCTATATCCTTGGCTGGACAAAACTTTACAGTTACAAATTCTTCATAATTGTTACAACCCATAGAACAATTTTTAAACTGAAATTTTTTATTGCACACAGAAATACTTACCTTCATTCTCATCATACCTATAATCCCTGCCCATGTAACATACTACATAATAAAAAGCATTAGCTGAAATGCCTTGGCTCTAACCTCTGTAACATAGTTTTGTTAACATGGACAAATTTTCCTTTTGATGTCTTTATTTTCTTCGGACAGAAATACTACAGCTTTTTGGGTATCTCTTCATAAGATGTTACCTTTAAAATAAAAAGAAAATATATTCTTAAAATTTTATAGTATTTCAGACAAGAAAGGTCATGATCACTTTGTCATAGCTTGGACAAAATACCCGAAACACAACTTAAGGGAGGAGAGGTTTATCTTGGTGCACAGTTTTTACAGTCATAGCTGACTGGCTCAAAGGTAGGAAGGGCATGGTGGGAGGGTCTGGCAGAGTGAAGCTGCTCGGTCAGGCTGGGCAGGAAGCACAGAGTGAAAGGAGGACGTAGATCCACCCTTCCAGGTCGCGCCCCTGGTGAACTGCCTCTTCTGACCAGACCCCACCTCCCAACTACACATTCAATCGTGGGTTCATCAGTGGATCAGTGCATTGATGAGTACAGCACTCCCAAGATTCTATCGCCTTCCAAAACCCTCTGAAGCCATAAGCATTTTGGGGGACATTCTAGTTCAAACCATATAAGAAAAGTAAAGCTTATTACCAAATGACTGTGAGATAAAGCATTTCAGAAAACTATGACACTAGATTTGAATACATAGGCCATGCAAAAATTGAATGTTCACAAACATTCCCTACTATGTTAATTTATTACAATAAAGTGTGACCAGAAGCTGTATGCTTACCCACAAAAATAGAATCAGACCTATTATCTCTTTACATTGAATATTAGAAGTGTTATTTTATTTATGGTAGATGTTGTTTGATTGTGTAAGTTGAGAGTTTGGTCAATGGCAAACATCCTTTCTATATCAGGTGAAAGACATTCTGTTTTATAGCAAGAAAAGTTAAATTATTTATGAAAAATATGTTCAGAAAATCGAAGAAAATTGTTAGCACAAAAACTGCAACATTTTACTGTTTCAGTTATGAAGTTTGATTAAATATAATGAGAGCCCTTTTATTTATTATTGTTTTCATCCTTTAAAATTTTTATTATGGAAAATTTCAGACATACAAAGAGGGTAAATATTGTCCTGAACCCTTAGTTCTTATCATGCAGCTTGAATATGTATCTTTGTCTTGTTAATTTTATTCTGTTCTTTCATATACACTTTTTTCATCAAATTTACAGCATAATCAGACATCATATTTTTCTCTGAAAATGTTTCAACATGACTATCTAACAAATAACAATTATTTTAAACAATGCCATGCATTTATTATAACAATGATTCCATACTGCATCTATATTTAAATTTCTCTGTTGATTTTAAAACTGTCTTTTCAGGATTGGTTAGATGGAATCAGAAGCTAAACAAGGTCTATATGTTATACTTAATTATGTATCTAACGTGTGTTTCCTTTTGAATTACCACTGATTTCTAAAGAAATTGGTTAATATATTTAACTGTTGATTTATTGGTCGATTCATTTAGCTTCATTCTGTGCGTTTTTTGTTTGGTTCCTTTAGCCCTTATATTTTGTATACAAAGTAATTAGATTAGGAGTCTGTGGTAGATTTGGACTCAGATTTTTTGGAGGTAAATTTTACTTTATGGATGGTACTACATATTTCTTTGTGATATAAATGATGTAATTGATCACTTACGATCTTAGGATCACTGATGGTCTGTCCCATTCATTGATCTGAAGATTGTTTGGTGTGTGAGTGTTTAAGTGGTTTTAGCATGATTTTTCTATTACAAAATTTACTGTGAAATTTTCACCTAGTGGCTTTAGTGTCTTTTGATGATGATTGCTCAGATACAGCATTTTATATGGTGGTTGTAAAATAGTACCTTTCTAATTCTTTTATTTCCTTCTGACTTTAAAAAGCTGATTATAAAGATTTTTCTGTCTTCTTTCATCTATTTTAAAATGTTGCCTCTGGGGAATGAGCCCCGCTACTGTGCTGCCCAAGCAGCCCACTGGAATCGTCACCTCAGCCCCAGTAAAAAATTAGAGGGACAAAGTTTAATGAAAGGAAGATATTTTATTAGTAAAGGGGTAAAATAATGGAGAGAAAGGAGAAGACAGATAGCTACCTTGATAATAAAGAATCGGAATAGGGGGTTCTGGAAAAATGGAGGACCTCTGGCCCTTTATTCCCAGTTGCTTTTATTAGGGAGTCAGAGACCCTTTTCCCCCACCTGAAACTTACCATTGGATTGGCCTCCGGGCACCTCTGCCTACCATCATTTCTTCTGATGGTCTCAATGGTTTCGTGCAGCTTCTTTCTTTTTTTTTTTTTTTTTTTT
>RJWM01013348.1:0-17587 GCA_004363535.1 Dasyprocta punctata
CCATGGCCATTATTCAAGAACCTACAAAAAGGGAATATTGAGATGTTCCCAGAAGAGACCTTGGTCCCACAATGATGGGGCAATGATACCCACAGCCCAAGTCTTTCTGTCTTTGCACTGTAAGCTGTGCAAATGAGAAAGGGCATCTGCTGACGAATCAGACACACCAGGGGCTGAATCCCAGCTCAGTTCCTTCCTAGTATCTAGCTGACAAAGCACCCATCAAGAGGGCACCATCACTCCACAGGCAAATGCTGGCTCTGCCACAGCCCCAGCAGCTGGGTGCCCTGACCCCGGCCTAACACACAGAGGCACCACTGACAGTTGAGCCCAAAGTCCAGACTTTCCATGGAAACAGGGAGGTTCCATAGCCCGGAATGCCCCAGGCAACTCCCCGGCCCCCCTAGCGCTACCCCCAAGGACAATGAGGTCCTGTTTTCCAAAGGGTCAAGACTGCTGAGAAGCTGAAAGAAGACATGTCCAGATTCCAGCAGTAACTGGGCATCGCCAACAGTTAGCTGTTCCCCTTGCTAGAGGATGGGAAAGCAAGCTATCAAGTCCTGCGCTGGACCCACCCTCTGCCTTTCAGGCCACTTCCTAGGGATGGCCCCCAGGGCAGAAATTTTAGGGTAACTACCAGTTGCTCTGCAAACTTTGTGGTTCATCCCCTAGTTAGTCCCCAACCCCTACCGCCTTATGATTAAGATCACCAGATCTGGAATTAGATCACTCTGGACTCAAACTCCAGCTCCCCCTTCTAACTTCACTGAACTCAGGTTTCTGCATCTACGAAGCAAAGATAAAACACTTTCCTCTCAGACAGTTGCAATAATACTTGAAAAGTGCTGAGTACAGTGCCTGTCTCCCATCGAGCATGTGCAATCCTTGTCGGTCCACAGTTGTGACCAACCCCACTTCATCCAGTACATTAGGAAGGTGAACGAGGGGAAGAAAGAGAGGAGGTGGGGAAGAAAACATAATCAAAGTGCATCTCAGTGTTGTAGGAGCTCTGTCCAGGAAACTCCAGCCAGAATACGAACAGAGTGATCTCCCAGCCGAACCAGCATCTAAACAGCAATTAAAAAAAAAAAAAAAAAAGCCAGCAAGCAGCCACCCAGCAGCACAAAGTGGAGAGAACACACAGAGAAGGGTAGGACACACTGTGTTTATGTTTTTCTGCCCAAAGAGCTATAAATTTGTAACTTATTAAACAGCACATGGCGATTCTGTCACTGGCCGCTATGGGGAGAGGAAGAGCTTTTCAATTTTTTTTTAAAGACCAAAAAACAAAGTCATAAAGGAACCTCAGCTCTCCTGGCCTTGCCACAGGAGACCACCATAAAGTCTTCGCTGTGCTGGGGACCAGGAGGCTCATAGCTGACAGCACTCTAAGGAGAAAAATAAAAACAAGAGGCCTGGCCTTTGTGTCCACCCTAACTAAGGAAAACAGCTGACAGGCAGTGTGTTGAGCAGCCATCCAGACAGCTGACATGTTGGGCCTGGGCTCAGAGGCAAATTCCTCTCCGCTCCTGCACACCCGATTCTTCCACCCCAGACTCCGGTCAGCCAGGCGTGGCTGGTCCCCTGGGAGCTCAGGCCAAGGAAGTGAGGGAGCCAGGATACAGGCAACTGGAGAGCCTGGGGAGGAGGTGACAGAAGTCACAGGTGGCAGTCACCATCCACTGCAACCATTCTTCAAGCGCCTGTGTGCCCCCTTCCCACAAAAACAACCTCTTAGTTCACAAAAGCTGAAGATCAAGAAGTCAGGAACTGGGCTCCCAGTTATGGTTTTGTCATATTACAGCCGTGCAGTTTTGAAAGAGAGAATCAGTCTCTCTTGGTCTCACTGTTCTCGATTTATAAAAGACAGGTAGTCACGAAAGCAGTGGCCTTAGGGAGATCTTACAAGAGAGTTGTTGTGAAGATGGGACAACTCCAGGCATGGGGAAGTACTCCATAAACAGCAAATTTCAATTCCAACAATCCCCTGTGCCAGGACACTCTCTTTCCTGGCCCTAAATGGAAGACCGTCAGAAGACAGGAATTCCGGACTTTGTGAACTCTACAAAGACTTTCTCAGTCCTTCAAACAACACCAGGACTGTCCAGAAGCAACAGAATCCTACACCACGTTAGAAACTGTAACTCCGCTCCCTGGTTCCAACTGAGAAAGCACTGAGACTTTCGGATCCTGATTCAAAGCACGTGCCCCAGTCTCCTTTCAGCTTAGTTATTTTTATGTGAAAAAAATACCTGCCTGAAACCAAGCCAACGTTGAGTGTGTTGGAAAAATGGGTGCCAAGCCTGGCCCAAAGGCAGAACTATCCTTGGCAGCCATCATATTCTGCAAAACAGACAGGACCCTACACCAACCTCCCTCTTCCAGAACCTCCCAGGCCCTCCCGGATCCCACAGTTGTGTCTGATGAATCTGCTTCTCAGAGACAGGGACAGAGGAGGCATCAGTGGTCACACAAGCCACTCACAGTCCAGAGAGGGAAGACAAGGGTCCTACAGAGAAGCAACTTTCCCCCCTTCTATCCTCCCCAGCTCAGAGGCGCACAGCAGAGAGAGCAGCAGTGAATCCTCCGCGATGGGACTCACACCACTCACTAAAATCATTCTTAGAACCCTGGCATGAAGCCTCTTGGGTTCAAAATCCACTTCCAGGAGATACTCTTCTTTTCCTGAAGCAACACCAGATCAAGACTGGACTGAAAAGAGCAGCCTCAGGGCTCCAATAACATGAAAACAGTAAAACTCTGTTCTGGGCATCCTGTCCTCCTTACCTGTGTGGCTGCCAACAGGGCCTGATGCTGGGGGTGGGGTACCCTGCCAGCCAGGGCCTGTTCAGAGATGGCCATACCTTCTGGCCTGCTTCCCATTTCATTCCTCTGGCATTTCACCAGGATGGGAGAATCTGGGGAGAAGTATGACTCCCTGGTAGGATCACAAATGAAGAAGGGAGAGACTGGCCTGGGGGGGGTGGATGGCTGGTCATTACCGGGAAATGGAGTGATTGGTCCATGAAACGGGGTAACCAGACTCGAAATGAGGGGTTTTGTGGAGCAGACTGGGAAACTTGTCATTTGGAAACGGGGGTGTGGTCACCACAGGTTCATCGCTAGCTTGTGAATCTGACTTGTAAAATGAAAGAAGTGGGCTCCAAAGGTCTATTCCTGACGTGGGGGTGCCAGTCTGTGAAGTGGGGGACCACCTAGAGGGAGAGGGGTGGTCCCCGGAAATGAGGGACCAGCCCATGATACAGTTTGAGGCGGTGGCTCCCCGAGTTGGGGAGTAGATCTGTGTGAGGTGGGGGTGGGGATCGGTCTGTGAGCTGAGGGTCCAGTACCAGAGGAAGCTGTCTGGTGCAAGGCGCAGGGGTCCCGTCCTGAGTTGAACAGCGTGTGCCCCTAGGGATGAGCTGGTGCCTGGGCCCGGGACGGGAGGGAGATGAGGGTGGGTCGCCATGGACCGGGGTCCCGAGGTGGGGCTGTCCCCAGGCGTAGGGCAGCCGCGGTGAGCACGGCGATTGGGGTGGCCTGGCCTGGGACACAGGCCCAGCGCAGGATCTGGGTCCCGCGGCGCCCCGGCAGGAGGGACAGGAGCAGGGGCCCCGGCCGCAGGGGGTGGGATCCCGCGGTCCCCGCCGCTCGCTCCCGCCAGCCCTGCCCGGGACCGCGCGCCCCTCGCCGCTTCCCCCGTCAGCCTCCGGCTCACTCACCGAGATCGTCCATGGCGGGGCCGCGGGCGCAGGGATCCCGCTCGGCGTGGTGTTCGCTGCCCGTCCCGGGGTTGCTGCGCTCAGCCCGGCAACTTTTCCGCCGCCAGCCTTGGCCCAGAACGGAACGCGCCGCCGCCGCGCGCGCCCCCGCCCCTCTCGCCCCTCCCTCGCCGCCGCCGCGAACATCTGGCCCCGCCCCGCGAGAGAGCTGGCCACACCCCGCCGTGCTCGCGAGCCATCGGGCCACGCCCCCCGCGCACGATGAGCACGCCCCCGCCCGCTCGCGGGAGCGCGCTGAAGGCCCGACAGGGGGAGATGCTGGGCGTGGCTGCGGCGCCCCCTGGCGGACACCCGGGCCGGTGGGAGGCTCCCAGGGCTCCAGTTCCTTCCACTAGTCTGTTGGCCTGACCTTCAAGTAGACAGATGCGTCAGTCCATTCATCAGTCACTCGTTCATCATATGCTTCCGTATCCACTGGAAAGTATGATTCTTCCAGTAGGTCCCCGGACCCAGGAGAACCCTAAACCAGTACCAGATAAAAGCTAGTGCCTTTGGAGGATCTTTCCTGGGGTCGCCCTCTGGACTGTGCAAGTCACGGATTAGCCTTTGAGCCCAGATCCAATACTTTATTATTATTATTATCTTAGTCTTTTTGAGACAGTGTTTCACTATGCAGTTCAGACTGGTCTTTTTTTCCCCATGGTATCAGGAATCGAACTCACGACCTCACGCTTGCCAGGCAGGGACTGTGCTGCTGAGCTATATCCCCAGTCCCAGGTTGGTTTTGAACTCACTATTAGCCTAGGTTGGCCTCGCATTTGCAGCAATCCTCCTGCCTCAGCCTCCCGAGTGCTGGGATTCCAGGCATGTACCACCATGCCCAGTGTCCAATACTTTTAAAGTTACACATCTTTCAATCTTTACAAACACACTCTCCCTACACAGCTATAAAGAACGATAAACTAGACATTTTCACTCTTAAATGAATGCGCCTTATTAGTGAACTAAATAAATCACATATATGTAACCATCATATTGTTGCACTTGTGTGACAAACTGAAAGAAAATTCATGTTTGTATATAAAAAAGTACTTAAGATTGTTAAAGAAAAAGAATTTTGAGTGAAAAGTAGTTATCACAGGGTCATTTTCAGGTTGCATTTTCATTGTGAATTGTTCTTTTGAAAATAATACAGCAAGCCAGGCGTGGTGGCTCACGCCTTTAATCCCAGCACTCGGGAGGCTGAGATAGAAGGAGCCTTTTGAGTTCGAGGCCGGCTTGGGCTACAACGCGAGCGCAAGGCTGGTCTGAATTACATAGTGCAACCTTGTCTCAAAGAACTAGGGCTGGGAGTTTGGCACAGCGGCTTAAGCGCCTGTCTGGCAGGCGTGAGGTTGTGAGTTCGATCCCTGGTGCCGCAAAAAAAAAAAAAAAAGAAAAGAAAAAAGAAAGAAAATAATATAGCAGCCGGGCGTGGGGGCGCATGCGTTTAATCCCAGCACTCAGGGGGCTGAGGTAGGAGGAGCGTTAGTGAGTTCCAGGTCCACTTGGGCTGCAAGGTGCACGCAAGGCCAGCCTGAGCTACACAGTGCGACCCTGCCTCAAAAAAACCAGGGACAGTAGTTTGGCTCAGTGACTTAAGCGCCTGTCTAACAAGGCGCCAGGTTGTGAGTTCAATCCCCGGTGCTGCAAAAAAAAAAAAAAAAAGAATAATATAGCAATCATAACAAAAAAAAATTAGTCATACAGCTTGTTTTTCTCCATTCACTGAGGGGAAAGTGTTGTGCTAATAATTTTCTGGACGATGTTTCACGTCTATACCCTATGCTCTAAACAACTACTGTGAATATAACAATATGCAATGTATCGATTATTGTTACTTTCCTGTTGGAAATCCTGTTTTACTGTAATCTCTTTTTTCTGTTTAAAATTTAAAAAAAACAAAACAAAACAAAACAAATACACTCTCCCTAGTCTTTGCCAAGATTCTGTACGGGGTAGCAGTTCCCACCTCCCACCATTAGCTATCAAAGGGAAAACTGTAGTAAAGTCATACACAAGGCACTCAGAAACTGGCTGATAATCACTGTTATTTCATGAGTTTCTGAACAGACAAATACTATATAGCTATTATCCAAATTAATTCTCATTGAGGTAGTTATCATTTATCCTATTACTAGTTCTTCCTCACCCTTTAAGACGGGTGATAGTAGTCTACCAACTTTACATTAAAATGTTCCGCAGACATAGCTTCGATCTCCATCCCTCATGAGCTCTAGTCCCTCTGTGTCAGGCCAGATCCTCCAGAAAGCAGACACTGAGATAAAGTTAAGGGCAACACCTGTGAAAGAGAAAGGGCAATAAGTAGGATCAGGCAAGGAGAGACTCACATCTGACAAAGGCAGGCATCTCAATGCACTCGGGAGGCTGAAGCAGGAGGATCACTGTGAATTCAAGGCCAGCCTGGGCTACACAGTGAATTCAAGGCCATGGAAAGAAACAAGCTGTATGACTATTTTTTTTGTTGTTATGACTGCTATATTATTTTCAAAAGGGAACAATTCACAATGAAAATGCAATCTGAAAATGACCCTGTGAAAACTACTTTTCACTCAAAATTCTTTTTCTTTAACAATCTTAACTAATTTTTTATATACAAACATGAATTTTCTTTCAGTTTGTCACACAAGTGCAACAATGCTACAAAAAAGCTTATCATCATTATTTGGGGGGATTTCAACATAAAACCATTTCCTCAGAAAACCATTTCCGGGCCCTGTTACTAAGATTTTTTTAGCACGTACAAGCACTCATCATGATTATAACTAAGTAAACTGAGCACAGTGGCACACTTCTATAATTCCAGCACTCAGGAGGCTTCATGATCTTCCTGTCTCAAAAGATTTTAGAAAGGCCCTCGGTTCAAACTCCAGTACCTTTTTTTTTTTTTTTTTTTTTTTTTTTTTTGTGGCACTGGGGGTCGAACTCACAACCTTGCGCCTGACAGACAGGCATTTAAGTCGCTGAGCCAAACTTCCGGTCCAGTACCATTTTAAAAATTAAAAAAAAAAAAAAAAAGGGAGCTATACAGTCTGTACTCTCTTGGGAAATGCGGAGCTGGGGGAGTCTGGCTTTTATTTCTGTATAGGGGAGAAAAGTTACTGGGGATTGAACCCAGGGCATTGCGCATGCTCAGCAGCACTCTACCACTGCGCTACATCCTCAACCATCTTAAAAAAAAAAAAAACATATGAGCCAGGTGTGGTGGCACACTCCTGTAATCCCAGCACTTGGGAGGCTGAGGCAGGAGAATCATTTGCAGATGTGAGACCAGTCTTGGCTACAAAGTGAGCCCAAGGCCAGTCTGAACTGCACAGCAAGACCCTGTCTTAAAAAGACAAAAAAAAAAAAAAAAAAGAGCCAGCTGTGGTGGCACACACCTTTAATCCTAGCACGGGAGGCTGAAGTAGGAGGAGCGTTTTGAGTTCGAGGCCGGCTTGGGCTACAGTGTGAGCGCAAGGCAGGCCTGAGTTACATAGTGCGACCCTGCCTCAAAAAATCAGGGCCGGGAGTTTGGTTCAGTGGCTTGAGCGCCTGTCTGGCAGGTGTGAGGTTGATGAGTTTGATCCCTGGTGCCAAAAAAAAAGAAAGAAAAAAACAAAACAAAATAGGATCTCACTATGCAGTCCAGACTGGCCTTGAAGTCACTACCTGCCCAGGGCCCAGCCTTAAATTCACAGTGATCTTCCTGCCTCAGTTTCCCAAGTACTGTGATCACAAGTGTGCACCACTCCCTGCCTGCATTTATTTATTTATTTAAGTACTAGATATTGAACCCAGACAACACTGAGCTGCATTCTCAGCCCCTTTCCCTTGTTGTTGTTTTTGTTTTCGTTTTTTTGCAACAGGATCTCACTGTAATTCAGGCTGACCTTGAACTCACAATATAGCCCAGGTTGGCCCAGAACTCATGGCAATCCTCCTGCCTCAGCCTTCCAAGTGCTGGGATTAGAGGCATCCACCACCACTCCTGGCTTAAAATTTTATTTTATTTCATTTTATTTTATTTTATTTATTTATTTAGGTGGCACCAGGGATTGAGCTCACAACCTCGTGTCTGTCAGACAGGCGCTTAAGTCACTGAGCCAAACTCCTGGCCCTGGTTTTATGAGGCAGAGTCGCACTGTGTAGCTCAGGCCGGCCTTGCACTCACGTTGTAGCCCAAGCCGGCCTCAAACTCACAACGCTCCTCCTACCTCAGCCTCCTGAGTTCTGGGATTAAAGGCGTGTGCCACCACAAGCAGCTAAAATGTTTTATTATTGTTATTATTATTAATTTTTTTTTTTTTTTTGGCGGCACCGGGTATTGAACTCACAACCTTGCGCCTGACAGACAGGTGCTTAAACCATTGAGCCAAACTCCTATCCCTAGGTTTTTGAGGCAGGGTCATACTACGTAACTCAGGCCGGCCTTGCGCTCACGTTGTAGCCCAAGCCGGCCTCAAACTCACAATGATCCACCTACCTCAGCGTCCCCAGTGCTGGGATTAAAGGTGTGCACCACCACGCCTGGCTTAAAATTTTATTTTTAAGTGCTGGAGGTTTAGCACCATGTTAGAACACTTGCCTAGAATGTTCGAAACTCTGGGTTCAATATCCATTGCCACCAAAAAATAAAATAAAATAAAATTTTGAGACAAAAATCTCACGAAGTTGCCCAGACTAGCCTTAAATTTGGGATCTTCCTGCCTTGGCCTGAGTAGCTGGAATTACAGGTGCGCACCACCACGTCCTGCTGGGGTCTGACTTCTTTGACTCAGTGTAATGTTTGGGAGACTCACCCATGGTGTGTGCGTATCAATTGTTTCCCCTTTTTGCTGTGGAGTAGGACTCCACTGTATGGGTGAACCAGCACTTGCTTCTCGGTTATCCTGATGAGAAACAAGAAGGTTCTTTCCCCGTTTGGGCTGAATAAAGCTGTTACGAACATTTGCATAGAAGTCTTCCTGAGGACATACGGTTTCATTTCTCTTGGGTAAATACCTAGCAGTAGAATAACTGGGTTGCAACTTAACATTTAAAAAATGTAAATTCGGTGTCATCAGTCCCCAGTTCAACCACTCTAGTGGTTTCCTGTTGCATTTGGAATAAAATACAAACTCCAGCAGGGTCTCCGTGGCTGCACCTCTGATCCCGGCTTCTCCAGTCTCCCCTGGGGCACTGTGATCCGGACACACTGGCTTCTTCCTGCTTCACATCCCTGGAGCACAGAAAGCTACTTCTGGCTTTAGGGCCTTTAAAAAGTTTAGAGTCCCCCCTTTCTGGAATGTTCTTTGCAGATCTTGACTCGACTGTATCATCTCTGTGCACCCTGGACATTGAATCTAAAGTCTCCTGGATGCCGAATGTGGTGGCACAAATCTGTAATCTCAGCAGTTTCTCAGCCATTTTCATGCATTTTTGCTCTTGTTGAATCACACACAAGCATGAAAAGCGTGCGTTTTATTATCCAGATTTTGCAGTTCAAGTAACTGAGGCTCAAAGTGGTTAAGCCACTTGTTCTAAACCACAGGCCCACCTCGCTTCCATTTTTTGGATGAGAAAAACGAGGCTCAGATGAGTGAGGCATCATGCCCAAGGCTGCACCGTTGGCAGGTGCACAGCTGGGATTTGAACCTTTACCAGTTTGGGGACTGCTGAACACTAGAGGTAGTCTCGGAGGTCTGAAGTTCCTGCTGGGGTCCACCCTTTGGGCCACGTGACTCCCCTGTAAGATAAGCTTTCTCTCTCGGCCTCCTGTTCCAGGCCCTCGGCACACCTTTCTGAGCTGCAGCCCCTCCTTTTAGAATGCTCTTCCTACCACCTTCCATTCTTCAAAAACCAGGTCTGAGAGTCAGAAGCTTTTTTTTTTTTTTTTTTTTTTTGCGGCATCAGGGATCAAACTCACAACCTCATGTCTGCCAGACAGGCACTTAAGCTACTGGGCCACCACACCCGGCTCCTGGTATCTTATTTGATACCCACAACCTCTCTGGCAGTGGATCTCAGCCTTGATGGTACATTTGAATCACTTGGGCAGCTTTGAAATATATTTTTTTTACCCAGACCCAATCTGTAGACTTTTGGATTTAATTGGTCTGTGGTGTATTCTGGGCATCAGTATTTTTTTTTTTTTTTGCGGCACGGGTGATCGAACTCACAACCTCGAACCTGCCAGACAGGCGCTTAAGCCACTGAGCCGAACTCCCGGCAAGGCATCAGTATTTTTATTTTACTTTATTTTATTTATTTATTTAGATAGGGTCTCTCTATGTAGTTCAGGATGGCTTTGAACTCATGGTGATCCTCCTGCCTCAGCCTACTGGGTGCTGGAATTATTACAGGTGTATGCCACTCACCCAGCCTAGAATTTGTTTTGTTTTGAGACAGGTTCTCCCTATGTAGTTCAGCGTGGCCTCAAACTCTCAATGATCCTGCTGCCTCAGCCTCCCACAGTTTTGGAATTACAGTCATATATCAACATGCTTGGCTCTGGGCAACAGTATTTTTTTGTCTTTTTTGTCTTTTTTTTTTTTTTTTGCGGCACCGGGATTGAACTCACAACCTTGCGCCTGCCAGGGCAGGCGCTTAAGGCACTGAGCCAAACTCCCGGCCCTGGTTTTTTGAGGCAGGGTCGCACTATGTAGCTCATGTTTTTTGCTTTTTTTGTACCAGGGATCGAACTCACAACTTTGAGCCTGCCAGACAGGCGCTTAGGCCGCTGAGCTAAATCCCTGGTCCTATTTTTTGACACAGGGTCTCACTATGTAGTTCAGGCTGGCCTTGAACTCACTTTGTAGCCCAGGCTGGTCTCAAACTCTCAACAGGCCTCCTGCCTCAGCCTCCCGAGTGCTGGGATTAAAGGCGTGCATCACCACACCCAGTTTGGGCAGCAGTATTTTTAAAAGCTTTCTAGACAATTCACGTGAACAGTCAGGGTAGAGCCCATAGACCTCTGAGACAGACATGATCATGACTCTCTTTCTTATGACTCTTTTTATAGCCATGAACACGACACATAGATTGAGAGTGATGTAGGGTTACACAGTCAGTGGACAGTGTGGATTTGAACCCAGAAAATCTGGTTATCCTGGAAAAGTTAGGCCTGGTGGTGCACAGCCTGTAATTCTGCATTCTTGGAGGCTGAAGCAGAAAGATAGTGAGTTCAATTTACTCTTATTTATTTAGACTTTTTTTGTTTTTTTTTGCAACACCGGGGATTGAACTCACAGCCTTGCGCCTGCCAGGGCAGGCGCTTAAGCCACTGAGCCAAACTCCCGGCCCTGGTTTTTTTGAGGCAGGGTCGCACTATGTAGCTCAGGTCGGCCTTGCGCGGCGTTGTAGCCCAAGCGAGCCTCGAACTCACAACGCTCCTCCTACCTCAGCCTCCCGAGTGCTGGGATTAAAGGCGTGCGCCACCACGCCTGGCTTATTTAGACTTTTTGAGATAGGAATTGGCTACATGGTGCAGGCTGGCCTTGAATTCACTTTGTAGCCCAAGCTGGCCTCAAACTTGAAGCAACCCTCCTGCCTCAACTACCTGAGTGCTGGGATTACAGGCATGTAGCACCATATCTGGGTGAGTTCAATTTAGAGACTTAATGAGACTCTACCTCAAAATAAAAACTACAGGAGGCCGGCCTGGGCTACAACTTGAGCACAAGGCTGGCCTGAGCTACATAGTGTGACCCTGCCTCAAAAACCAGGGCTGGAGCCGGGCGTGGTGGCGCACGCCTTTAATCCCAGCACTCGGGAGGCTGAGGTAGGCGGAGCGTTGTGAGTTGGAGGCCGGCTTGGGCTACAACGCGAGTGCAAGCCCGGCCTGAGCTACATAGTGCGACCCTGCCTCAAAAAACCAGGGCCGGGAGTTTGGCTCAATGGCTTAAACACCTGCCCTGGCAGGTGCGAGGTTGTGAGTTCGATCCCCGGTGCGGCAAAAAAAGATAAATAAATAATAAACGGCTGAGAATAAAGCTCAGTGCACAGGCCCTGGGTTCAATCCTCAGGACAAAAAAAGAAAAAGAAAGTCATGGTCATGGAAAAAATAATCAATTGGCCTCAGGGTCAATTTCCCCAGTAAGGGAGAAATCCAGGAACTGTGAGGCAGCCCTGTTCTGACAGAGACACCGAGGGCCCCTGGGGCATGGGATATTTTTAACCTAGAAGCTGGTGATTCTTGCAAACATCCTGCAGGGACTTAAACACTGAGCAGATTGTTTGGGGCCGAGGGGCCCCTTCGCCCTGAGAAGCTTCCAAGGCAGCTTCTGCACACTGCAGCCCCGGTGCGGGCAGGCTCGGGAGACAGGGTGGGCAGGGGTTGGCGCCATCGAGGGGCAGTGTCTCCGGCTGGAAGATATTTCCTTACAGGGTGGAGGGGGAGAGGTCAGTTTGGGATGGCTGAGTCTGCCTCCCTCCCACACAGGGTTACCTCACCCCATCCAGCGCCCGCGCCCCATTCCCTGCTTGGAAAACAGCCGTAGGGCAAACAGGTGTGGGGTCTGGGCTGCGTGGCTAGGACGCAGCTCACGACCATGGCGGGTGGGAATCTCATTCCTCTCTGTTCCCTCCCCAAACCACAGGAGCCATGGGAAAGCTGCGCAACACTTCCAAACACACAAGCCAAATGCTGTCTCTGTACAGCTTTTCAAAAATGTCAGAATAAGCCGGGTGTGGTGGCGCACGCCTTTAATCCCAGCACTCGGGAGGCTGAGGTAGGTGGAGCGTTGTCAGTTCAAGGCCTTCTTGGGCTACAACGCAAGCGCAAGGCCGGCCTGAGCTACATAGTGCAACCCTGCCTCAAAAAACCTAGGGCTGGGAGTTTGGCTCAGTGGCTTAAGCGCCTGTCTGGCAGGAGTGAGGCTGCGAGTTTGATCCCCGGTGCCGCAAAAAAAAAAAAAAAGGCTAAATACGTGTATCCCTCAAAATGCAAAATATACATGACCCTGAAGCAGGCAATGCCACCTCTAGAAATTTCCCCTAGGAACCAGGTGTGGCGGTGCACATCTGTAATCCCAGGACTCAGGAGGCTGAGGCAGGAGGATTCTCAGGAATTTGAGGCCACCATGGAGTACAATAGGGTCAGCCTGCACTACACAGTGAGACCTTGTCTCAAATAAATAAATAAATAAAGTGAAACCACAATTTCCACTACAGCCAGGTGTGGTGATGTATGCCTGTAATCCCAGCACTCAGGAGGCTGAGACAGGAGGATCATAGTGAATTTGAGACCAATCTGGGCTACAAAGTGAGCTCAAGGCCAGCCTGAGACCCTATCTCAAAAAAAATTTTTTTTCCCTCTAGAAATACCACAGTGGTAGGCAAAGTCGATATAGCCCCAAGCATGTTTGCTGAATGATTGGGGGGAGGACTGGAAATAATTTATGAGTCCATCCACAGTGGATCAAATAACGTTGCCAGGGCAGGGTTTATCCATACAAAAAGAAGGGTGAGCTGAATGGGAATGGTTTAAAATGTATTGTTTAGCAAAAATAAAGAGAAAGTAACAGATCAACATGCACAGTATAATTGAATTTTGTTAAAAATTATGTGGAAGCTGGGTGTGGTGGCAAATGCCTATAATCCCAGCACTCGGGAGACTGAGGCAGGAGGATCACTATGAGTTTGAGGCCAGCTTGCACTACATAGCAAGACTCTGTCTCAAAAAAAATGTATGTGGAAGGCCACATTTGGTGATACACACCTATAACCCCAGCACTCAGGATGGTGAGTTTCAGGCCACTATATATATAGTTTCTTTTAGCTTCTTACACTAGTGAGACAATATAACGTTTACAAATGCATGTCCAACTTATTTCACTTATGAGTATGGTCTCAAGTTGTATCCATTTACCTGTAAGTCCCAAGTCTGTTCTTTTTACGGCTGAGTAGTACTCCATTGTGTAAAAGTACACATCTTTTGGTAGGGGGTTGTTGATTATCACTACTTCATATGCATATGATTTTTTAGTATAAACATGCAGTAATTTTGTAACCAGAAAAATTAGGAGGCTGAGCATGTAGTTCAGTGATAAAACAGGTGCTTAGCCTGTGCAGAGCTCTGGGTTCATTTTTGTTGTTGCTGTTGTTGCTGTTTGATTTTTTTTTGAGACACGGTCTCACTACATAGTCCAGACTTATCTTGAACTCACTAAGTAGACAAGGGTGGCCTTGAACTCGTGGCAATCCTCCTGCCTCAGCCTCTGGAGTGCTGGAATTATAGGCATATGTCACCATGCCCAGCTAGAGCTCTGGGATCAATTTCCAGCATACCTATAACAAAAACAAAATAAAAAACCCCACATAAATACACTTTAATATGGCTAATTTTATGTTATATGAATTTTGACTCAATTAAAAAAAGGGTCACTCTGCTGGTCCAGCTAGGATCTTGAGTTCAAGAAGTTTGGGCTGCATAGCAAGACCTTGTCTCAGAAAATTGTAATTGTAATGCAGCTCCCCAGTCAAATAAAAATTGCAGCAGAGCAGAGAGGAAAATACTACATCACATGTGGTTTCCATTTTCAGCTTTTTCGGCTGAGGATGTATCTCCTTTTTTTTTTTTTTTTATTTTCAAAGAATCTACATAAAAATCAATACTGAGGATGTTTTTTTGTTTTTTTTTTTTTGCGGCACCAGGTATCAAACCCACAGCTTCACGCCTGCCAGACAGGAGCTTACACCACTGAGCCAAACTCCTGGCCCTAGTTTTTCGAGGCAGGGTTGTACTATGTAGCTCAGGCCAGCCTTGCGCTCGCACTGTAGCCCAAGCAAGCCTCGAACTCACAACGCTCCTCCTACCTCAGCCTCCCGAGTGCTGGGATTAAAGGTGTGTGCCACTACGCCCGGCCTGAGGATGTATGTTGATGGTGAAGCACTTGACTAGAGTGCCAAGACCCTAAAAAAGAAAAAATAAGGTTCACTTTTTAAAAAACTTAGCAGTCAGGCATGGTGGCACACACCTGTAATCCCAGCACTCAGGATGCCGAGGCAGGAAGATCATTGGGAATTCAAGGTCAGCCTGAACGACACATGATCTCCTGTGGTTAAAAAAAAAAAAAAAAAAAAAGGTGTTATAGGTTGGAGGTATAATTCAGTGGTAATGACTTGCTTAGCATAAACAAGGCCCTGGTTCAATCCTCAGCACCGAAGGGGGCGAAAATCAATGTAATAAAAGCAAGAAAAAAGGCAGCCCAACCAATATAGATGTGAGAAGATGGCAGATGAAATACAAAATTGTCTCCAAACATTTCTTTTTTTGGTACCAGGGATCAAATTCACGACCTCATGCTTGCCAGGCAGATGTGCTGCTGAGCTATATCCCCGGCCAAACTGAAATGTGAAATTGTACCACTGATACCAGCAATGGGACCTCTTGGGCCAAACACAGTAGAAACGAGACTAGGCCACACATTGCAACCACACTGGCTCCTGCAAGGGCTAAGCTGTATAACTCAGACGGGACTTTGGCCACACGGGGAAGAGACTCAGCGACTGCTTGAGAAACTGATCAAGCTGCTTGTCAGAGACCAAGGAGCACACAGGTTTTTATTGATGTGCTGGAATTGGGGCTAAAGTCTGGTAATTCCCTTTGGCCAGTAGCATGGTTCCAAAAACTGTCTCTTCTTGGGACAGACTTAGCCTGGGTGGCAGGGTCAGCTCCTCCTGTTGAACATTCATGTGCCTGGTGCAGTCCTTCTGTTCTTCACATCTTGGCCTTGAGGGGCCCAGCCCTGTCACAGAGCCAGAGAGCTACTACAGTCAGTGGCTTCTGAAAAAGCACAAAACTCAGCACTCGGGAGGCTGAGGTAGGAGGAGCGTTGTGAGTTCGAGGCCGGCTTGGGCTACAATGCGAGTGCAAGGCCAGCCTGAGCTACACAGTGCGACCCTGCCTCAAAAAACCAGGGCGGGGAGTTTGGCTCAGTGACTTAAGCGCCTGCAGGCGCGAGGTTATGAGTTCAAGCCCCGGTGCCGCAAAAAAAAAAAAAAAAAAAAAAAGCACAAAACGGGGCAGAAAAGAGGGGAAGGAAAAAGAAAAAGAAAATACATACTAGTTCCAAAGGGAAACAGGTCAAGTTAGGCCTGTTTTCAAGCCTTGGTCAAAACATTTTAAAATAATCACTGTCTATGTACAGAGCTGAGGAGAATTGGAGTCATGGGTTAAAGTAGCAAAGGGGGCAAGCCGGGCGTGGTGGCGCACGCCTTTAATCCCAGCACTCGGGAGGCTGAGGTAGGTGGAGTGTTGTGAGTTCAAGGCCGGCTTGGGCTACAACGCGAGCGCAAGGCCGGCCTGAGCTGCATAGTGCGACCCTGCCTCAAAAAACCAGGGCTGGGAGTTTGGCTCAGCAGCTTAAGTGCCTGTCTGGCAGGTGCAAGGCTGTGAGTTCAATCCCCGGTGCCACAAATATATAAATAAATAAATAAAGTAGCAAAGGAGATAGACACAATATGAAAAAAGAGGTGCGAAGCCTTTTATCCCATTTTTGTTCACTCATCAGATCTGTGAAGTCTCAAGCGAAGAAGGGTCAATGTTTTTCAGCAAAAGGGCCCTTCAGGGCTGGGTGTGGTGGCGCACCCCTGTAATCCCAGCACTCTGGGAAGCTAAGGCAGGAGAATTTGATTTTACAATTTAACAAAATCTTGTCTCAGAATTTAGCCTAAGGCTGGGGATATAGCTCAGCAGGCATAAACACCTGCCCGGCAAGCACGAGGTCATGAATTCAATCCCCGGTACCAAAAACAGAAAAAGAAAAAAGAGGCCTCTCTACCCACAGGAACTAACACAAACAAGTGTTATAATAGTTCACAGGCTTAAAATAATAATAATAATAATTCACAGGCTTAATTAGTTTTTTCTCCCTTGGTATCATTTCTTGCAAATATTCTGCTTCTGTGGTTTGATCAGAGTCTCCTCAAGGTCTGTTGAAACCTGCCATGCTACAAAAGGGAACAGTTTACTGTGTGCCCACGAGTTTATTTTATCATCCCACCCTTCTGTCATACCATGGTGGACCTAACTCTCTCACAGCAACACTGGAAAATAACTTAACAGTTTCTTATAAAATTGAACATACACTTGCCATATGAAAAAACAGTCGTACCCTTGGGCATTTATCCTAGACAAAAAAAAAAAAAAAAATCCTAGGTATAGCTGGCCGCTATGGTGCATGCCTGCAATTTCAGCATTTGAGAGGCTGAGGCAGAAAGATTGCCATGAGCCCATCCTGGGCTACACAGTGAGTTCAAGGCCAGCCTGAACTACAAAGCAGGACTTTGTCACAAACAAACAAACAAACAAACAAACAAACAAACAGGGTTAGGCCGGCCTGAGCTACATAGTGCGACCCTGCCTCAAAAAACCAGGACTGGGAGTTTGGCTCAGTGGCTTAAGCGCCTGCCCTGGCAGGTGCGAAGTTCTGAGTTCAATCCCCGGTGCTGGGGAAAAAGAAAAAAAAAAAAAGAAAAAACAGGGTTTGGGGATTTAGCTCAGTGGCATAAGCACCTACCTGGCAAGTGCAAGGTCCTGAGTTCGATTCCCAATACTCAAAACAAACAAACAAACAAAACACACACACAAACACCTAAGATCACACAAAAACTTGTACAGGGATATTCTTATCAATGTTGGAGGAAGGGAGAAGGAGAAAGGGGATGAAAGAAAAAAGAGTTAACATGCATTATGTACATGTGCTAATTCCACACAGTGAATGTAAACATTATGTACTGTGAACATGTGCTAATAAAATATTTTCCTTTTTTTTTTTTGTGGCACCGCAGATCGAACTCACAACCTTGCACCTGCCAGGGCAGGCGCTTAAGCCACTGAGCCA
>RJWM01013348.1:23717-40552 GCA_004363535.1 Dasyprocta punctata
AAAAAAAAAAAAAAAAAAAAAAAAAAAAAAAAAAAAAAAAACAAACTAGGCATGGTGACATGTGCCTGTAATCCCAGTGCTTGGGAGGCTGAGGCAAGAGGACTGCTCACCTCACAGCAGCCAGGAACTGGAGAGCATGAGGGAGCCAGAGTGGAATGCGTGGAAAACCAGATATAGTCCCCAAGGTTTAGTCCCTTTAACTAGGCCCCACTCCCTGTTTCCCTCACCTCCCAATAATGCCATCAAATTATGACCTCATCAATGTGTTAATCCACTGATGAAGTTAGAGCCCTCATGATCCAGGCACTTCAAAAGCACATTAGCTAAAACCAAGCATGGTGCAACATGCCAGTAATCCCAGTATTCAGGAGACTGAAGCAGGAGAATCACTGAGTTTGAGGCCATCCTAAGCTACATAGTCTAAGGCTAGCCTGGATGACACAGGGACACCTGTCTAAAAAAAAAAACACAAAACCCAAAAAACAACTATTGACTGACAATACAATGAACTTTTTGGGGGCATTTTATTTCATTTTATCTATTTTTCTGTGTGTTTTGTTTTGTTTCTTTTTTTTTTTTTTTTTTTTGCGGCACTGGGGATTGAACTCACAACCTTGCACTTGCCAGGGCAGGCGCTTAAGCCACGGAGCCAAACTCCCCAGCCCTGGTTTTTTTGAGGCAGGGTCGCACTATGTAGCTCAGGCCGGCCTTGCGCTCGCGTTGTAGCCCAAGCCGGCCTCGAACTCACAACGCTCCGCCTACCTCAGCCTCCCGAGTGCTGGGATTAAAGGCATGCGCCACCACGCCCGGCTTGTTTTGTTTCTTTTGAGACAGTCTTGCTATGTAGTCCAGACTGGCCTTGGGCTTACTATGTAGCACAGACAAGCCTTGAACTTCTTGGTGATCCTGCTGCCTCAGCCTCCAAAGTGCTGGGATTACAAACATGTGCAACTATGCCTGACTTGGGAGATATTTCACTTTAATTAATTAATTTATTACTTAGTTTTTTAAAATTATTATTAGTTTTTTGAGACAGGATCTTACTATGTAGTTTAGGCTGGCCTTGAACTCACTGTGTAGCCCAGGTTGGCCTCAAACTTGTGGCAACCCTCCTGCCTCAGCCTCCAGAGTGCTGGGGCTACCAGTGTGTACCACCATACTCCATTTGGGGGGACATTTTATTTATTTATTTATTTTTTTTTTGTGGCATCGAGGTTCGAACTCATAACCTCATGCCTGCCATGCAGGCGATTAAGCCACTGAGCCAAACCCCCAGCCCCAGTTTTTTTGAGGCAGGGTCTCACTATGTAACTCAGTCAGCCTTGCGCTCATGTTGTAGCCCAAGCCAGCCGGCCTCGAACTCACAATGCTCCTCCTACCTCAGCCTCCCGCGTGCTGGGATTAAAGGCATACGCCACCACACCCGGCTGGGGAGACATTTTAGATAACCACAACACTTTCCAGAGGTTACTTTCCAACATAATGAAGAAAAACTAAAAACTGCTAACTTCTCTCTAGAACATGGCACTGTTTGGGACCTAGAAGCATATTAGCTCTGTACTTTTTTTTTTTTTTTTTTTTTTTTGCGGCACCGGGGATTGAACTCACAGCCTCACGCCTGCCAAGGCAGGCGCTTAAGCCACTGAGCCAAACTCCCAGCGCTGGTTATTTGAGGCAGGGTCGCACTGTGTAGCTCAGGCCAGCCTTGCACTCGCGTTGTAGCCCAAGCCGGCCTCTAACTCACAACGCTCCGCCTACCTCAGCCTCCCGAGTGCTGGGATTAAAGGCGTGCGCCACCACGCCCGGCTGTTAGCTCTGTACTTTTAGCCAATCTCTGTTATTGATGCTTATTCAACTTGGAGAACTAAAAAAAAAGTAATATGGGTTTGAAATTTTTCTAATGAAACTAAGGAGTAGAAGAAGGTCACTATTTTGACATTGTGATAGGAAATGTGCTGGATTGCTTTGTGTGTGCGCACCTATGTGTACACCTGTGTGTGTGCCAGGGACTGAACCCAGGGCCTTCCTTATGCTAAGCACACATTCTATGCTCTGCCATAGAGCTACATCCCCAGCCATTTGATGTTTTGATTTACATTTTGGTTCTTTTGGCCAATGTGATCAGATTAACCAAGGCACATAGAGCAGTTGGGTGACTGATTCCCGGGGCCTAGTAGGTCCTATAGAGAGTGACCTATCAAGTTGTAGCTGGTAATACAGCTCCCAAATTGCTAAGTGGAGTCACTTTACCAATATTTAACTGCTTCCAGCTTACTACTCTGGGTTTTGGTTCATTTCAAAAGAGGAGACAGTCCTTAGTTGGAGTTCATGGTCCATGCTAGATTATGTTCTAAGAGACACTAATTGATACCTTATTTCGGGGATGCTATAGAGCAATGATTTTCACTGGCACCTTACTAGGACCAACCAGGAAGTGAGTAAATAGACTTAGTGTCCAGGCCTCTCCTCTCAATGAAGGAAATCAGAAGCTCTGGGAGTGAGGCCCCAGGCATTGTGCTGATTTAATCGAACATAAGGTAATAGATATTAGAGAAGTCAAGTGAGTGAGCCCATTAATCCACATATTATACTTGGCTTTAATTGTTCATATTAAACCAGACATGGTGGTGCATGCCTGTAAACCCAGCTACAAGGAAGTTGAGGCCGGACAGTCACAAGTTCAAGGCCAGCCTGATCAAATTCGTGAAACCCTATCTCAAAATAAGAAAAGAAGAGGAGGCTGGGGATATAGCTTAATGGTAGCGTACTGCCTAGCAGGCACAGGTCCAAGTTCAACCTCCAATACTGAAAGAAAAAAAAAAGGAATTGTTCATATTAGATATAAAAAAAATCAAATTTTCAGATAATTGTGAATCTATTTCTTCATAACCCACTACAAAGTATTTTACCTGTAGTGGTGAACTCAGTTGACCCCTTGTGGTGAATGGAAAGGGATATAAATACCAAAGATGAAGGTTTACATTCTTTATTAAAAATTACTGGGCTGGGGATTTAGCTCAGTGGTGTAAATGCCTACCAGGCACGAGGTTGTGAGTTCGATCCCTGCTACCAAAAAAAAAAAATTAAGCCGGACGTGGTGGTACACTCCTGTAATCCCAGCACTTGGGAGGCTGAGGCAGGAGAATCGTTTGCAAGTTCAAGACCAACCTGGGCAACAAAGTGAGCCCAAGGCCACTCTGAACTGCATAATGAAAACCTGTCTCAAAAAGACAAACAAACAAAAACAAAACAACAACTTGAGAGGCTGAGGCAGGAGGATCATTGTGAGTTCAAGACCAGCCTGGGCAACGAAGTGAGTTCAAGGCCAGCCTGAACTACATAGTGATATCCTGTCTCAAAAAACAGGGCCAGGGACTTAACTCTGTGGTCTAAGTGTCTGCCTGGCAGGTGCGAGGTTGTGAGTTCAATCCCCAGTACCGAAAAGAAATTAAAAAAAAAATTATGAACTGGGGGTTGGCCTGTAATCTCAGCACTTCCAGGAGAATGAGGCAGGAGGATCACAAATTTCAGTCCACTGGGCAACTTAGATTTAGCGAGATCCTATCTAAAGAGAAAAACAAGGGAAAGGAGGAGGGGAAGGGAAGAGAAGCAAGGGCAGAAGAGGAAGAAGAAAATAGCTAGGAATGTAGCTGAACGTGTCAGTGGGTTCAGTCTCCAGTACATCTGTCTTGGTTACTTTTTACTCCTTGCTGAGACAAAATACCTGACACCCAAAATTAGGGAAGGAAAGGTTTATTTAGCTTACAATTTCTGGAGGTTTCAGTCCATAATCAGCTGGCTCCAAGGCAGGGTGGCATGGCACTGAGGCAACACTTCAAGGCAGCAGGCAAACAAAAAGCAGCCAGAGTAAAAGGGGGAAAGAACAAGCCTCTTCTCCTCCCTTATATAGTACACAGGACCCTCCCCCCCACAGTGGGTGTAGCTTTCACAAATCTCCTTGCTTTCCTTTGCACAGGATGAGGATGTTTACAAAGTAAGACCCCTGGCTCCCTGCTGAGTCTCTCAGCTAAAGCTCTGACCTGCTCAAATTGATACAATGACCAGGTAACTGCTTGTACTCTATACCCCAGGATGTAGAGCTGCTGCCTTACTTAATTAAGCTTCTAGACTTCTCAAGTTGACACAATGTATAAACCTTAGCAAGGTCAAAAACTGAAACCAAATAATCCTTTTAAGAGGAGATGGATTAGATGAGGGTAGTGGTGCATGCCTTGGTTTTTTTGTTTTTGTTTTTGTTTTTTTGGTACCTGGAATTGAACTCACAACCTTGCGCCTGCCAGGCAGGCACTTACACCACTGAGCTAAATCCCCAGGCCTATTTTTTTAAGAAAGGCTGTTTAGGTTGGCCTTGAACTCACTTTGATGCCCAGGCTGGTCTCAAACTCACAATGATCCTCCTGGCTCAGTCTCTCAAGTGCACACACCTTGTAATCCCAGCACTTGGGAGGCTGAGGCAGGAGGATCATGACAAGTTAGAGGCCAGCCTGGACTACATAGTGAGTTCCAGGCCAGCCTCAGCTACATAGCAAGACTCTGTCTCAAAAAACCACACACTCACACACACACACACACACACACACAGATGGATCCCTAAATTAGCGCTATTGGGGTGGCGATTTAGCACTCAGAGCATTGGTACCCAAGTTTTAACCACTTCTCTCGGAATGAGAAGACTACTGTCTGTAACTGTGGTTGGTTCAGGGTGTGCAGGGTAAGATTCCAAATTCTCATCAGGGAAGGCTGACAAGGGGCGCTCCGGGAGAGTTAAATTATTCAAATATGGCTCTTGTAGGATTGTGGGATTTGTAGTCTTCTTAAATCATTTTGGCTTTATGAACTACACTTCCCAAAATGCATAGGCAGCAGGATAATCCCACTACCGGTTTTCAAGTGTCCTCTAACCTGAGAAAGGTAAGTGTGTTCTGCTGCAGGTTTCTAAAAGTTGTTTATTTGTTGTTAAGGGGAATGTATTTCTCCTCGTTGCCGTTGGTAGGGCCTGGAAGAGAAGAGCTGTTCCCATTGAACGTGTTTTCTGCAGAATTTCCCTGGCCTTTGATCTCCGGAAACCGACCAAGAAGTGTTTGTTTAGCTGTCCAGGTCGCTGTGAAATGTCAAAGAAAAGCTAGATCCTGAATTTATTACTTGTCTCTGTGGTACATGTCAGTAGAGAATTTGTGCATTATATCAAAGAATATGTCAAAACCTTGTTTTTACAGCTAGAAAAGCTGACCCTCATGGGTCTTGTCTCCCTCCCCCCATGCTGGGTCCAAGTAGCAGAATTTGCAAGGGAGAATAAACTAGTAGTATGGGACAAATGAAGAAATAAAAGATGTGCACATGGTTAATCACACCAATAAAACAAAAGCCTGAAAGGTCTGACATACTGGGCTAGGAGTGTAGCTCGATGTTAGATTTCTCACCTAGCATGTTGGAGGCCCTGGCTTCAGTTCTAGCATGGTGTGGACCTGACATACTGTAGCTGAAATGTGCTTCTCTTATCTTGTGGAAAAGTAAGATAATTCTGATTATTATTATTATTATTATTATTATTTTGGTTTGGTTTTTAGACACAGGGGCTCTCTGTGTAGCTCAGGCTGTCTTTAAACTCACTATGTAGCCCAAACTGGCCTCAAACTCATGGCGATCCTCCTGCCTCAGCCTCCTGGGTGCTGGAATTACAGGCATGCACCACCATGTCCAGCACAGAGCTTTCTATGGCTGAATGGAGATTCATCCTAGGGATAGACCATACTTTGTGCATCCACCCATTAGTTAGTGGTTACCTTTGCTTGCAAAAGCCAGATTCTCATTTGAGGTGTGTTTTGTTTTGGTCTAGAATGAGGCTGAGCTACGGACTGAGTTTCAGGTCAACAAAAGGTCATTGGGTCACAAATCTCAGCCAGCAGTGCTTGCGTGGATCCGGTGGGTTATTTGTGCCACCAAGTCCTCCTTTGAATCCTGAGAAAGTCAAAGAGTTTCAGCGCTTCATCACCCTTTCCAAGAAACTCCTAGTGATGACTGGGGCGGGAATCTCCACCGAGTCAGGGATCCCGGATTACAGGTCTGAAAATGTGGGACTTTACGCCCGCACCACCCGGAGACCCATCCAGCACAGCGATTTCATCCGCAGTGCTGCGATCCGCCAGCGGTACTGGGCGCGGAACTTCGTGGGCTGGCCTCAGTTCTCCTCTCACCAGCCCAACCCCGCACACTGGGCTCTGAGCACCTGGGAGCGACTCGGGAAGCTGCACTGGCTGGTGACGCAGAATGTGGACGCTCTGCACAGCAAGGCTGGGAGTCAGCGGCTGACGGAGCTCCACGGGTGCATGCACAGGTGCGGCACAGCGCAGGCTGACCCCCAGACTGCGTTCCCTGAGAGCGGCGACCCGGGCTATCCTGGTCACATTGTCTTAGTCGCATCTCGAGAAAGGTTTTGGGAGCAAGTCATTTTGGGGTGGATCCTACTAAGCTCAGGGAAGGAGTAGGAATGTAAACGGGAGGAAGCCGAGGCAGGAAGATCGCTGAGTTTGAGGCTAACCTGTTTACAAAGTGAGTTTGAGACCAGCCTAAACTACATAGTGAGACCCTGTCTCAAAGAACAAAAACAAAACAAAACAACACACAATACATGGCTGTTAACTATGTGGTCCTTTTTATTTTTTAATTTTATTTATTTATTTTTTTGGTACCGGGGATCGAACTCATAACCTCGTGCCTGCCAGACAGGCGCTTACGCCACTGAGTTAAGTCCCTAGCCCTATTTTTTGAGACAGGGTCTCACTATGCAGTTCAGGTTGGCCTTGAGCTCACTTTGTAGCCCAGGCTGGTCTCAAACTCACAACGATCCTCCTGCCTCAACCTCCCAAGTGCTGGGGTTACAGGTGTGTGCCACCATGCCCAGCTCATTATTTTTTTAAATTATTATTATTATTTTTTTGGTACCAGGAGTCAAACTCATGACCTCACATTTGCCAGGCAAGCACTGTGCCTCTGAGCTATATCCCAGGTCCCAGTCCTTTTTATTTTTATTTTTAGTTCTGGGAATTGAACCCAGGGGCTTAGCACTGAGCTACATCTCTGGCCTATTTTATTTTATTTTATTTTTTGCGGCACAGGGGATTGAACTCACAACCTCACACCTACCAGACAGGTGCTTAGGCCACTGAGCCAAACTCCCAGCCCTAGTTTTTTGAGGCAGGGTCACAATATGTAGCTCAGGCTGTCCTTGCGTTCAAATTGTAGCCCAAGCCAGCCTCGAACTCACAAGGCTCCACCTACCTCAGCTTTCCAAGTGCTGGGATTAAAGGCATACGCCACCACGCCCGGCTGGCCTATTTTATTCTATTTTTTATTTTGAGATGAGGTCTCGCTAAGTCATTGAGTTGCCCAGGCTGGGCTCCAGTTCAGTCCTATCTCAGCCCTTGAGTGCTGGGATTACGGGTATGCGCCTCTGTGCTTGGCTGTGTAGCCCTTGATATAGTTTATTGCATATTTGAAGAAACAGATTTAGTCAAGATTGGGGTGACTGAGGAAGCTGTTGTGGTTAAGGTGAGGCTCAAGCCTGGACTGAGTTTGACTAGACGTGGAGGAAAGAGAGGGCTCGCTAATTGAAGGGAATGTGTGGAGCCCAGAAGAAGCTGGCCTGACCTCTGGGGAGGATTTGGGATGGGACTGGTGTGGAAACAGATTGTCTCAAAGGGAGGAACCCAAATCCTGGTGCATTTGAAAATCAGACTGTGCAGTTTGGGTCTGTTGTGAGACACAAAGGGGCCTGTTAGTGGTTTCTGAGTAAGAACAACATGATAAAAATAGATAGTCTAGACAGGATTAGGAAGAGAGGGTCAGGAGGTCAGCCTGAGAGACCTGGACTAAGGTGGCACAGGAGAAGTCAGAGTTCTTGATGCCTATGGCTTGCTAAAAAAAAAAAAAGAAAAAAAGGAAAAAATTTTAAAAAAACAATAAGGGAGCAATTCATTGTCGAATTCTCCCTATTCATGCAGAGTAGCAGGCTAGGGGTTTAGCTCAGTGGCTCAAGAGCCTGCCTGATAAGTGTGAGGTTGTGATTTCAATCCCCCATACCAAAAAACAAAACAAAGCAAAACAAAACACCCAAAAAATCTGCCCATCCAAAGTAGCTTTCTGTCATCTCTCTTTTCTTCCTTCCCCATCTTCAAATATATTATTAAAAAAAAAAAATACAGCTGGCTGTGGTGGTGTACACCTGTAATCCCAGCACTTGGGAGGCTGAGGCAGAAGGATTGTGACAAGTTAGAGGGCAGTCTGGGGTACAGAAATAAGTTCAAGGCCAACCTGAACTGGGCATGGTGGTACATGCCTGTAATCCTAGCGTTATAGGAAGCTGAGGCAGGAGGATTGTAAATTCAAGCCCAGCCTAGAGGATTAAGGGAGATGCTGCCTCAAATTTTTTTTTTTCAAATAATACTTTAAATAAGGGCTGAGATGTACATAATTCAGTGTGAAGGGCCTGGGTTGTATCCCCAGTACCATAATTTTTTTTTTTTTTTTTGTCTGTCTTTTTGAGACAGGGTTTTGCTATACAGTTCAGGCTGACCTTGAACTTACTTTGTAGCCCAGCCTGGCCTCAACTCACAGCAATCCTCCTGTCTCAGCCTCCCCAGTGCTGGGATTACACGTGTGCCACCACACCTGGTCCCCGTACCATAATTTGAAGTTATCTTGAAGGCTAAACTGAATCTGTAGTCGAGGAAACAAATGTGCCTCTCTTGCTTTAGAATGCTCGTAGAAAGGAGGTAAGAAATGGATCATGAGAAAAGCTACCAAAGATAAAGGGGAAATTGTGTTAAGAAAAGAAACCCCTCGGGGCTGCCCATGCTTGAATCCAGCGGCCCCTCCACCCCTTCTGGCAGTTCTGCCCCTTGCGAGGGAGGACGCAGTGTTCAGCGGGGTCTCTCGGCTTTCAGGGTCCTCTGCTTGGGCTGCGGCGCGCAGATCCCGCGGGGGGCGCTGCAGGAGCGCTTCCAAGTCCTGAACCCCACCTGGGTCGCGGAAATCCAAGGCGTGGCTCCCGATGGCGACGTCTTTCTCTCCGATGAACAGGTACAGAGTTTTCAGGTCCCTCCCTGCCTTAGATGCAGAGGCCCTCTCAAACCAGATGTCGTCTTCTTCGGGGACACGGTGGACCCTGCCAAAGTCAATTTTGTGCACAATCGCGTGAAAGAAGCCGACGCCCTGTTGGTGGTGGGATCGTCCTTGCAGGTATCTGACCTGGGGTGGCAACTGCTGCTTCATAGGGAGAGGGACTCCGGGAATACCCTTTGCTGTGTGGATCTAGAGAGCCCTCATCCGCGTCTTCTGTCCGGGCAGGTGTACTCTGGTTACAGGTTCATACTTACTGCCCGGGACAAGAAGATACCCATTGCCATCCTGAACATCGGGCCCACGCGTTCGGACCACTTGGCGTGTTTGAAGCTGAATTCTCGCTGCGGAGAGTTGCTGCCTTTAATAGACCCACAGTGACCACAGCCTGCCTATCCTAGGCCACAATAGGGACCTTCCCTGCAATCCTGCAGTTGAAGGTAAATGCCTTTTTATTTTTTTGGAGATAGGCTCTCGCTATGTAGTTCAGGCTGGCCTTAAAGTCACTATGTAGCACAGGCTGATCTCAGACTTGGGGTGATCATCCTGCTCAGCCTCCAGAGTACAGGGATTACAGGCATGTGCTACTGCACCTAGCTCCTTGGCCCTTTTTTTTTTTTTTTTTTTTTTTTTGTGGCACCGGGGATCAAACTCACAGCCTCACACCTACCAGGCAGGTGCTTAAGCCACTGAGCCAAACTTCCAGCCCGAGTGCAGGGTCACACTATGTAGCTCAGGTGGGCTTTGCACTCGCATTGTAACCCAAGCCAACCTTGAACTCACAACGTTCCTCCTGCCTCAGCCTCCCGAGTGCTGGGATTAAAGGCATGAGCCACCATGCCTGGCTTCCTTGGTCCATTTTAAAATAGAACTGCCATGGCTTTATATGTTTAGGGTTTTTTTTGTTTTTGTTTTTTGTTTTTTGGCTGGCTTTAGAAAGTGATTTTTTTTTTTTTTTTTTTTTTTTTGGTACTGGGAATTGAACTCCGTATCTCAAGCTTGCCACTGAGGTATATCCCCAGCCCCTTGGTCTGCTTTAAATTAGATTATTACTTGTTTGTTTTTGCATTTTTGGGAATTGGATCTATGGTCTGGTACTATGCTACTCCCCCCCCATTGTTTTGTTTTTTTTGTTTTTTTTTTTGTTTTTTTTGGGTACAAGGGATTGAACTCACAACCTCAAGCTTGCCAAGCAGGTACTTAAGCCACTGAGCCAAACTCCAGTCCTGTTTTTTTTTTGAGGCAGGGTCACACTATGTAGTTCAGGCCGGCCTTGCTCATGTCATAGTCCAAGCCAGCCTCAAACTCACAATGCTCCACCTACCTCAGCCTCCCGAGTGCTGGGATTAAAGCTACTTTCCCCTTTTCAGCCAAGATTTCTTTTTTCTTTCTTTCTTTCTTTTTTTTTTTTTTTTGGTACTGGGAATCGAACTTACAACTTCACACTTGCCAGGCAGGCACTGTGCCACTGAATCCCCCCTGCCCCTTTTTTTTTGTTTTTTTTTTGTTTGTTTGTTTTGTTTTTTTTTGCTTTTTGAGGAGTTTCCCCTTAAAATTTTTTTTTAAAGTTTTTTTTTGTTTGTTTGTTTTTGCTATAGTCCAAAAAATGTGTAGTTCAGTCTGGCCTCGAACTCAGGGTGATCCTCCTGCCTCAGTCTCCTTAGTGCCGAGGTTACAACCATGTGCCACCATGCTTGGCCAAACATATTTTGACACAGGGTCTTACTAAATCCCCTGAGCTGGCCTCAAATTGGAGATTCTCCTGCCTCAGCCTCCTGAGTAGCTGGGATTAAAGGGGTGCACCACCACGTCTTGCTCACAAACACTTTTTTCTTGCCATCCCCCACCAACCACTTTTTAACATGCCTTGACCCACGCGGCTCCTGAGGTTCTTGGGGTGAAAGACCTAGAGAGGATGAGAAAAATAAAGAGAGAGACAAAGCTGGAGTCAGGTGGAGTCCTTATCCTCCTGATGGGAGGAAAGGAACTGGCCCCTCACTTCAGGGGCGTTTATTTATACCTTTTAGCAACCTAATATCACATGACACCTTGTTGTCCTAGCAACCCACTGTTCATATTGTCTTGGGGCTAGGTGTTCTCTAGGCTGAAGTGGCATCTTCATGTGACTTGCCCTAGGCTCTCTTTGTTCTTGGATTGATCATGTCCAGATCATGCTCTAAGTCAATTTCCAGCTTCCACGGCTCCCAACATTAACATACTTTTAATAACATACTTTTAAACTAATTATGTATTACTGGAATGATATATATTTCTTGCAAAGTGTTTGTGACGATATAAATGACAAATAACCCATAATTTCACTACCCAGATAACCCAGATTAACTTTTTGCTATAATGAATCTTTTTTTTTTTTTTTTGTGGCACCAGGGATCGAACTCACAACCTCGCACCTGCCAGATAGGCGCTTAAGCTACTGAGCCAAACTCCTGGCCCTAGTTTTTTTGAGGCAGGGTTGCAGAACGAATCTTATTTTTAGTTATTATTTTTTATTTTGGGGGCTGGGGATTGCTGTGCTTGGTGCTGTACTCCATCCTGCTTTTACTTAATATATAGTGTCCATTCTTCCACGTTCTGAGTGCTGTGGTGTTTTGAGTATTGAATCATCGTCCTCATCCCAGTTTATCTCACCATTAATTTGCTTCATTTCTCCAGATCCCGGAGGCCTCCTCCCTTCTTCCTCAAACTACTCGAAGCTCCTCGACTGCGTCCAGTAGGGGACAGCAAACCGCCCTGCCTGCCTTCGAATCTCCAAACTAGTCCTGTAATGCAGAGCCAAGGAGCGGGCCGTCAGACCAATACGATTTACCCCGGAAGACTTTTTTCAAAGAAATAGCTGCTCTTGATGGGAACACTACATTTATTTCTTTCTTCTGTTGCCTTCCAGAAGAAATAGTCTTGGGAAAATGCAGGGCACAACTCGGTCAGGAGTGCTCACCCACTGTGCAAGCGTAGAAGGAAATGACTTAATTTATAACTCCAATGGTTGTCTTTAAGTAAACCACGTTTTAAAAAATAAATGTGAATGAATTTTTTTTTTTTATTTTATTTTTTGTACCAGGGATTGAACTTGCAACCTTGTGCCTGCCAGGCAGGTACTTAGGCCACTGAGCTAAATCCCCAGCCCTGTGAATGAATGTTTCATTAGCCAAATATTATGGTATTTTAATAGCATACCAGTTGTGTGGGGTGTACATTTATTTTCTTTTTAAATTCTATTTATTTATTTAATTTTTTTTTTTTTTTTTTTTTTTTTTTTTTTTTTTTTTTTTTTTTTTTTTTTTTTTTTTTTTTTTTTTTTTTTTTTTTTTTTTTTTTTTTTTTTTTTTTTTTTTTTTTTGGTACCAGGGATTGAACTCCAACCTTGCCAGACAGGCACTTATGCCACTGAGCTAAATCCCTGGCTTAAATTTTATTTTATTTTATTTTATTTTATTTTAAACAAAAGGAAAACAAGAAATCAAAACATAACAATTTCACCCCAACTAACAAAACAGCAACAATCATCAGCATATTGGGTATTCCCGAAAATTATTTAAGACAAAAAATACAGACATGAAACATTATCTAACTAATTGTTAACACAATCGTTTTCAAATGAACATTTCACATTAAAAATAAAATCTGAAGGTGACCCTGAAAAATTACATTTTACTCAAAATTCTTTTTCTCTGTCACAACTAATTTTTTATATACATAGATTTTGTTTCAGATGACATGATACTCTACCCAGAGGATCCCAAGAACTCCACACCTGTCTTTTTGTGACAGCAATGTATTGAGGTCTCCCAATACAGTTGTATTAAGGCTTACTTGATTTTTCATGTCGATTAATAATTGTTTTATATAACTGGGTGGACTAGTATTTGTTGTATTATTATTTCTTCCTCTTACATTGTTCCCTTACCAATATATAATGACCTTCTTTGTTTCTCTTAATCAGTCTTGGCTTAAAATTAACTTTATCTGCAAATAGAATAGCCACCTCTGCTTTTTTCTGGACTCCTGTTGCATGGAGTATTGTTTTCCATCCTTTAACTTTCAGTCTGTGAGTATCTTTTTAAATTAAATGTGCTTCTTGCATATAGCATATTGTTAGATCTTGCTTCTTGATCCATTCTGCCAGTCTATGTCTTTTGACTAATGAATTAAGACCATTAACATGGATGGTTAAAACTGATCCGTATTGACTTATCTTTATCATGTTGTTTTCTTTTTTCCCGGTGGATCTTCTATTGGGGTTCATAGAGCTGTAGTACTTATCATCCCTTTCTAAAATGTCCTTCAAAATATTTTGGAGTGCTGGTTTAGTGGTCATGAATTTCCTCAACTGTTCCTTATCATGGAAGTATTTTGTTTCTCCCTCTATTTTGAAAGATAGTTTTGCGGGATACATCAATCTGGGTTGAAAGTTGTTTTCTTTTAGAACTTGGAGTACTTTACTCCAAGCTCTCCTTGACTTGAGAGTTTGTGCTGAGAAGTCCACTGTAATTTTGATGGGCTTTCCTTTATAGGTGATTTGTTTCTTTTCCCTAACAGCTTTTAAAATTTTATTCTTGTGTTGAATTTCTAGCATCTTGACTATGATATGCCTGGAAGTAGATTTTGTTTTTATCATTGATAATTGGGGTTCTATATGCCTCACTTATTTGTATGTCAAATTCTTTTTCTCTACCAGGAAAATTTTCTGACACGATGTCTGTAAGGATGTTTTTAATGTCATTTGTAGTATCTCCTGCTTGTTCACTGACTCCAATTAATCTTGTTACTTTTGTTTGTTTTGTCAAGCAACTGCTGTATTAATATCTCATGATCCCTTGCTAGTTTTGAAGAATCTTTCTTTTCCTGGTCACTAATTGCAAGCCTGCCTTCAGTACCTGAGATCCTGTTCTCATGTTGGCTTAATCTGCTTTGAGTGCTTTCAATAGAGTTTCTATTCTCCTGGATATCTATTTGAATCTGCTTTATGGAATTCATTTGCTTCCTATGTTGTCCTTCCATAATTTGCTGAAGCTTGTTTATTTTTTTGTCTGTATCTGTCCTAACATCACTAAGCATGGTGTTTATTTTGGTAATCTCTGTGGTTATTTGAGAGATTATTTCTGATTTTATTTTTTCCAAAGCCTCATTCAACTGCTTTGTTACCACTTCTAAAAAACCTTGTATGGGGCTTTCAGATTTTCCAGCCTCATTGCCCCCTGGGTTTGCTTTTGGTGAACTGGGTGTCTGGGGTTGTGACCTGTTTAAATGTCTTCTCATTTCCTTTTTTAGTTTAATTCCTAAAGTGATACCTGTTAGTTGCCTGCAGTGAGTTACTTTAATGGTGGTATTAAGGACTTCCAGGTGATGAGCACTTCCCGGAGATATTGCCCAGGTGTAACTGGTTCTGGGCTCCGAGTCTATTGGAAAATCCCGCCTCCTCAGTTTGTCAGAGATGAGAAACCACTGCTCGCCTAGCCCAGTCCCTAGTTCCTTGGCACCACACCCCAGCCCTCTCTGCAACCCCCAGTCAATCCCAGTCCTGGACCAGCAAGGCCAACAGCTATCCAGTTCAATCGAGTCAGTTCTGGCTACAGTGACACCCACAGCACCAAACACAGTCAACCAAACAGTAAACTGATCCAACCCCTGATTTACAACCCCCGACCATATAAACTGAATTTATATCCATACAGGAGGCAAAACAATCATACACAATACTTAGGTTCACAAAATGTCAATTCTGTCCCCAAGGATGAGGACCCAAAATGAATTTAAAGAAAAAGCAGAAAAGTGGGAAAAGGGAAGAGACTGCAAGTAGGTTGGAGAACAAAGATGGGTCCACCAACTCAGAGAAACCACTGCAGAAGACTGAGGGAAAAGAAAGCTAAAAGAGACAGAAAAGAACAGAACAAGACCAGACCCAAAAGGAGGGCGGAAACCACACTCACACTAAAAAAAAAAAAAAAAAAAAAAAAAAAAAAAAAGTCCACTTCTGGGGTTCTGTCTGGATTCACTGGCAAACAGCATGTGGAGATTGCAACCCAGCAAGTGTTCATGGACAGAGTAGTAGACAACCTTAGCAGGCCTGCCCTGAGAGCAGCTCCTCGGGCTCGCATTCATCCAAGCAGTCTCGGCGAGTCTGCACCCAGCTAGGAACCTCTGGGAGAAGCCAGCAACAGTTTTAGCCCCAGGCATATCTGGCCTGACTCAGGAATGGCTCCTGGCAAATCGCTCTCTCTTGCGGGAGGACCAAGCCCTCCGCACTCACCCGCCGCTCTCCTCCACCGGGGAATGGTTCTGCAGGGGTCCTGGGGTCACCAGCCACACCCAACACCGTGACCATGCACCGCCAGGCTCTAACAGCTGCCCTCATACAGTGAGCCCGGCTCCGGGCGAAGGCTCCGCCAGCTACCACCTTCTTCTTAGTTGAATTTTTTTTTTTCCGCTCTCTGTGGGGTTCGATTCAGACTTCAGGCTCTTCCTGGGTCCAAAGAACCCATCCTTTTTGTCTTCCTCAAGATGGTGTGTTCCCATGTCTAGACGGTGTCTCTCAGAGAGGCTGTTTTCCCTGAATCCTACTACTCCGCCATCTTCCCAGAAGTCCCTTAAATTTTCTTTTTTCTTTTTTTTTTTTGCGGCACCAGGGATTGAACTCATAACCTTGCGCCTGACAGGGCAGGTGCTTAAGGCACTGAGCCAAACTCCCGGCCCTGGTTTTTTGAGGCAGGGTCACACTATGTAGCTCAGGCCGGCCATGCGCTCGCGTTGTAGCCCAAGCTGGCCTCGAACTCACAACGCTCCGCCTACCTCAGCCTCCCGAGTGCTGGGATTAAAGGCGTGCGCCACCACACCCAGCTTTTAAATTTTATTTTAGCGTGCGCCACCACACCCAGCTTTTAAATTTTATTTTAAAGAGGAAAAAAAACCCCAAAATTTCAAAAGAGGGTAACAATGGTTAATACATTGTGTATTGTTATTTTTAAATTAGTTACTCAGAGTACAAGATATTTAATTGTCCAAACAGTATTAGCACAATCCTTTCTTTTCAATGAATTAAGAGAAATTAGTAGTGTAACTATCTGAACACACACACACACACATATATATATATATTTGCTTTTCCCTTCCTTTTCTCCATTCCCTCATCCAAGTTTCTTTTTCCTTTTGAAGCTTTCCATTTTACAATATCTATTGTACATTTTAGATTTTATTTACTCTTTGAGCTTCTCACACTAGTGAGACAATACGATGTTCACAGGTTTGGTTTATTTCACTTATGAGTATGGTCTTGAGTGGCATGTATTTTATCTATAAAATCTCCAATTTATCCTTCTTGATGGCTGAGTAGTACTCCATTGTATAAAAATACCACATCTTTTTAATCCATTCCTTGGTTGATGGGTATTTCAGTTGTTTCCAAGATCTAGCTATTACAAATTGTGCTGCTATAAACATGGGTGCACACATATTGCTGTGGTATGATGTTTTTATTTTATTATTATTTTTTGGTACTAGGGATCAAACTTAAGACTTTGTGCTTTTCAGGCAGGAGTTTACACCGCTGAGCTAAATCCCCAGCCTGGTATGATGTTTTTAATTCTTCTGGGAAGATACCCAGAAAGGAAATAGCTGGGTCAAATAGGACCTCCAATCCTAGTTTTTTTTTTTTTTTTTTTTTTTTTTGCGGCACTGGGGAG
>RJWM01013348.1:40652-53940 GCA_004363535.1 Dasyprocta punctata
TTGCGCTTGCCAGGGCAGGCGCTTAAGCCGCTGAGCCAAACTCCCCAGCCCTGGTTTTTTGAGGCAGGGTCGCACTATGTAGCTCAGGCCGGCCTTGCGCTCGCGTTGTAGCCCAAGCCGGCCTCGAACTCACAACGCTCCACCTACCTCAGCCTCCCGAGTGCTGGGATTAAAGGCGTGCGCCACCACGCCCGGCTAATCGTAGTTTTTTTTTGAGGAATGTTCACACTGATTTGCACAGGGGCTGCACCAGTCTACACTCCCACCAGTGAAGAAGTGTTCCTTTTTCCCCACAGCCCCTCCAGCATTTGTTACTGGTTGAATCTTTTTTTTTTTTAATTTTAAAATTACTTACTTTTTTCAAATCCATTTTATTCACAGATAAAAAGAAAGAAAAAACAGAAGGAAAAAACTTTCACCGCCGCTATTCTCTACCAGAAAATTTCACGTAGTACACACAATGACAAAATTAGAGAAAATGCAGTTCTCATTTTATTTATTTATTCATTTGTGAAGTCAGAGCCTCCAGCACAATAGGTAAGCACTCTAAGACTTTTTTTTTGGGGGGGGGTTACTGGGGATTGAACACAGGGCCTTTGAATTCCCGGCCTCCTCCTTTTTGAGACAAGGTCTTGCTAAGTTCCCAGAGTGGGTTTCAACTTGCAATCCTCCTGCCTCAGCCTGTTGGGATTACAGGCATGCACCACTATATTTGGCTTCTACCACTATTTTTGTAAAAACTAAGATCTAGAATTACCTAAGACCACATTATGTAGTTTCTGAGCCAGGAAGCACAATACAAGGCTTTTCTTCTAGTTTTGTTTGCTTATTTTTGGTTTGTCAGAAACAGGGTCTTCAGGGCTGGGAATATAGCTCAACAGAATAAGTGCCTGCCTGGCAAGTGCAAGGTCCTGGGCTCAATTTCTGGTACAAAAAAGAAAAGAAAAGAAAAGAAAAGAAAAGAAAAGAAAAGAAAAGAAAAGAAAAGAAAAGAAAAGAAAAGAAAAGAAAAGGAAAGGAAAGGAAAGGAAAGGAAAGGAAAGGAAAAGAAAAGGAAACGAAACGAAACGAAAGGAAACAGGGTTTATGCTGGGCGTGGTGGTGCACTCCTGTAATCCCAGTACTCAAGAGGCTGAGGCAGGAGGATTGTTGCAAGTTCTAGACCAGCCTGGGCTACAAAGTAAGCTCAAGGCCAGAACTGTATAGTGAGACTCTGTCTCAAAAAAAAAAAAAAAGGAAGGTCTTGCAAGAAAGAAAGAAAGAAGGTCTTGCTATGTAGGCCAGGCTATCCTTGGACTCTGATGCCTGGGCTGGACTCAAACTCACAGTCAGCCTCCTGCATCTGCCTTCCCAGTGCTGGAATGTGATCAGTTTTCTTTTAAACACTTCTCATTTGCCTGCAGGCTATGGTTAGATTTTTGTTGTTGTTGTTTTGTTCTGTTTTTTCTGGCACCGGGGATTGAACTCACAACCTCGAGCCTGTCAGACAGGCGCTTAAGTCACTGAGCCAAACTGCCGGCCCTGGTTTTTTGAGGCAGGGTCGCACTGTGTAGCTCAGGCCGGTCTTGCGCTCCTGTTGTAGCCCAAGCCGGCCTCGAATTCACCACGCTCCTCCTACCTCAGCCTCCAGAGTGCTGGGATTAAAGGCGTGCGCCACCACGCCCGGTTTATAGTCAGATTCTTTTTTTTTTTTTTTTTTTTTGCGGCACCGGGCATTGAACTCACAACCTCGTGCCTGCCAGAGCAGGCGCTTAAGGCACTGAGCGAAACTCCCAGCCCTGGTTTTTTGAGGCAGGGTCGCACTATGTAGCCCAGACCGGGCTTGCACTCGCGTTGTAGCCCAAGTCGGCCTCGAACTCACAACGCTCCGCCTACCTCAGCCTCCCGAGTGCTGGGATTAAAGGCGTGCGCCACCACGCCCGGCTATAGTTAGATTCTTACAGATAAGAATCAATCCAAAGTTAAAAGCAGAAGCCTGAAAGTCCACCTAGCTGAGAACACCAGCAGTGGTTAATATGCAGAGGGCAGTGGAGGGCAGGTATAGTTACCAGGGAAGGAAGAGGAAGGCTCTTCCAACACCTCAATGCTGGCACGAACGAATCATGAAATCAAGTCTCAAGGGTCAAGAATGTTCACCCTGCCCATCCCTCCAAGAAGCACTTGGTAGCTCCTGAAGCTGACGCTCCTTGTTACGGTTTGGATCTGACATAAACCACCCCTCCTCCCCGCCTCGCGAACACCACCACACCGCACTGGGTGGCGATATAAGCGTGAATTTGGGATTCTTCAGAGACTTTCGGCTCGCCCAACACCCACTAACCTCTGTGCCTGGCCATCCTTCCCCTCCGCTCTCTCTTGCTCCCCGGTACCTCATTTTCTCCGTGCCCTTCTTTCTTTTCCAGGATAAAAACCTTGGAGGGACTAGTAGTCGCAACAGGCGGAAAGCGGATCGGGCACCCACAAGACTTCGCCTTCGTTAAACACTCGAATACCCATCTACCTATCTCACGGGATTCTGGTTCAGAAGGCTTAGTCTGGCATCTAGGAAATTGCGGACAGAGGCGCAGCTGCAGTTCCACGTATATCTCCACCAAAGCCACCATTACCAGCTATTGTGCCTGAGCAGGCTCGGACCAATACACCAGCGAGGGGCGGGGCTTGAGCCCTGGAGGCGCGGAGATAGGTCAGGGGCTGGATGGTGTTAACCAATAGAAAAGAGGGAGCTGGAGTTACGTGTTTGTAAAGTATCCAATTACAGGGCCTACTCCGAAATCTATCAGGGCGCCCTATGGGAGCCAGAGATGACTGGGTTGGGCGTGCAGGGTCACGTGATACGGAAAGGTAAATATAGCCACGTGGGTTTTTATTTTCCTGAGCTGGGAGATTACACAGAACTGTACTTAGGTGGAACATTTATTTAATGAGCGTGTGTCGTGTGGCACTGTAGAGATACTGTGACTGCTGCCTTGTAATTCTGCCTTCAGTTTACTCTCTGTCCAGTTGTTCGTTCAAACCATCCTAGCCTCTGTAACAGAAATTCCCGGGTACAGCATTCCACCTCGCATAATGAGCGCCCAGAAGATGCTCATTAAAATTTTTGTTTTGTTTTTGGAACACTTGGAGCCTTGTGCATGCTGAGCAAGAGCTCCACCACTGAACTCCATCCCCAGCCCCAAGATTGTTAAAGAAATTTATTATTCAAAGAAAGAATCAGTGTTTATATCAGAATTTTCGGCCCAGCTATATACTTTTAACAACGGCATAACGTTTCGTCTGTTTGTTTTGTTGTCTAAAAAACTAAATAAGGGGAGGGGGAGAGAGAAAGCACCATTTTCTTAAAAACCCATAATTCTTTCATCTAAACAGGAGCTTTCAGTTTCTTTCCATTGAAAAAAGATGGCTAGCCGGGCGTGGTGGCGCACGCCTTTAATCCCAGCACTCGGGAGGCTGAGGTAGGAGAAGCGTTGTGAGTTCGAGGCCGGCTTGGGCTACAACGCGAGCGCAAAGTCGGCCTGAGCTACATAGTGCGACCCTGCCTCAAAAAACTAGGGCCGGGAGTTTGGCTCAGCGGCTTAAGCGCCTGCTCTGGCAGGCGTGAGGTTGTGAGTTCAATCCCTAGTGCCGCAAAAAAAAAAAAAAAAAAAAAAAAAAAAAAAAAAAGAAAACAGATGGCTTTTACAGTTCCATAATGTTCAAGGCCAGATCTAACTTAATTTTGCATCTCTTGCAATCCTGTGTGGCACATATGGAAAGAAAAAAGAATGGTCATTCAGCCTCTGCTTACTTTAACTTGAGAATAGTCCCATTCTTGCTTTCCCTGAACACAGATGACTAACATTTCTTCCAACATCCATTAATCATTTATCGAGTGCCTCCTACATGCCAAGTGTACTTGGGATAGTCAAAGGTGACAAAGACACTTCATTCTGCCTCCAACAAGTTCACTGTCTGATGGTGCTTCTCTAAACTATGATTTGAGTCACTCCAAGGCATGAGTAACCTTTGGCAAATCGGTTCTACCTTTGAAATATGAATGCAATAGTATTTACAACTGTAAGCTGGGTATCATGGTGCACTCCTGTGATCCCAGCACTTGAGAGGGTGAGGCAGGATGATTGCCCCAAGTTTGAGACCAGCCTGGGCTATGTAATGAGTTTAAGGACAGCCTGCACTACATAGTGAGACCCTGTCTCAAGCCAAACAAACAAAAACGAATAGTAATAGGGGTAGGAGTTTGGTTCAGTGGCTTAAGTACCTGCCTGGCAGGCGTGAGGTTGTGAGTTCGATCCCTGGTACCAACAAAAAAACCAAAACCAAAACAAAATGAATAGTACTTATAATTGGGGAGGTGTGAGTATAACTAAATAATTGCACAACTTTAATCCCAGCACTCGGGAGGCTGAGGTAAGAGGAGCCTTGTGAGTTCGAGGCCAGCTTGGGCTACAACGCGAGCGCAAGGCCAGCCTGAGCTACAGTATGCGACCCTGCCCCAAAAAACCAGGGCTGGGAGTTTGGCTCAGTGACTTAAGTGCCTGTCTGGCAGGTGCAAGGTTATGAGTTCAAGCCCAGGTGCCAAAAAAAAAAATTGCACAAAACACCATCTGGAGCATAGAGGGTAACACATATATAAGGATGTTAGTTGGAGGAGCAGGAAAAAAATCTTAGCACAAACTGAATTTCAGACAGCAGCTAGTAATCATAGTTTAGATCTGAACTCCAGATGCACTGTATTCTCTGTTTTGTACATTTCCTAGTTCAATGTAAATGTTCTCTACAGTCATAGGGTAGATGAATAGAATGAAAGTCAAATTGGGCCAAAAATAAGGCCATACACATTTCCTTCTTCAACCTAAGAATCCTTTACTGCATACCACATGGCCAGAAGTGGCTCTCTTCTGTCATTCTCCTGTAGTTTGAAGCTTTTGCTTGGTGACTTTTTTTTTTTTTTTTTTTTTTTGCAGCACCAGGGATTGAACTCACAACCTCACACCTGTCAGACAGGTGCTTAAGTCACTGAGCCAAACTCCCAGCCCTGGTTTTTTGAGGCAGGATCGCACTGTGTAGCTCAGGCCGGCCTTGCGCTTGCGTTGTAGCCCAAGCTGGCCTCGGACTCACAACGCTCCTCCTACCTCAGCCTCCTGAGTGCTGGGATTAAAGGTGTGCACCATTGTTTTTGTTTTTTGAGGGAGCGTCTCGCTATATAGTACAGGCTGGCCTTGAACTCACTTTGTAGTGTATCCCAGGCGGGGCTCGAACTGGCAGCTATCCTCCTGTCTCAGCCTCCCAAGTGCTGAGATTACAGGTGTGTGCCATCTCGCCCAGCACTACTCTACTGGTCTTTCTTATTTTTGCTTTTCTAGTTCAGCTTCCTCCTCTGCCCCTCTGTTTTGATGAATTTTCTCTTTCTCTATTGCTTTCTCTTTTGAAGCAGGATCTCATTATGTAGTTCAGGCTGAACTTGAATTCACTGTGTAGTCCAGGCTAGCCTTGAACTCATGGGTGTCTCCTATCTCAGCCTCATCATGAGTGCTGGGATCACCACACCCTGCTGATGTGAGCATTTAATGAGATGGTAAGTGGAGAGCTCTTAGTGTGGAGTGGTATGCAGTAAGTACTCCATTAGCAGAAGTTGCTACTGCTTATTGTATTTGATTACTACAATATGAAAATCAGCTTGTAAGGTATGGGAAAGTCTTGGAAGACATTAGAAAAGGTAAGAATTGTAGAAAAATGGTTTAATGCAGTCAGAAACAGAAGCAGAACAAGAGACTGAAATCTGGCTCAAACTAAAGCAGAGCCAGGTGGGCAGCTCAAAGTGTGCGTTCAGTTGTCAGAGTCACTAGGCTCACTGTGAGCACCGGAAAAAGAGACCTGGACTGTGGGCCTCAACTTCAGAAATAAGAGTTTCTTATAGTACCATATGTCACAGGGCCATCAGAGGAGTCAGAGAGACAGGGTCTCGCTCTGTAGTCCAGGCTGGCCTTGAACTCACTATGTTGCCCAGGCTGGCCTTGAACTCACAGTGATCCTCCTGCCTCAGCCTACCGAGTGCTGGGATTACAGGAGTGTATCACCATGCCCAGCTTCAACAAGGTGCTTTATTGGGGGGCACAGAGTAAGGTGCAGGGCATTGGGTAGGTAGGGGGAAGCTTTCCAGACACTGCTTTCTAACAGTATTTCTTTTTGTCTAGATTCTTGTGCTCCTCGATGTATGGAGCCTTGGAGAAGCAGATGGCAGCTTCGCGGTCACAGTTGCAGATGAATTCCTCGCACTCTTTGTTTTTGCCTAAATGGGGACAAGAGGAAAAGACTGAGCCAAGGTGGACCCTGCTTGGTACAACCCAGGGGCAGGAAGAATGAACTGGAATAGGCTGGTGGCCATCTGGTTGGTTTAAATTTAGTGTGGAGAGATTAAGCCAGTGAAAATACATCAAGGTACACAGTTACACTTGGCTTTCTGATGAGGCATATATGTACTAAAAATATTCCTTGTTGGTTGAACATGGTGGTGCACATCTGTAATCTCAGCTCTCCGGGAGGCTGAAGCAGGAGGATTACAAATTCAAGGCCAGCCTGGATAACTTAGTGACTCTGTCTCAAAAATTTATTAAAAATATTGGCCAGGCTTGGCAATTCACGCCCATAATTCCAGCACTCTGGGAGGCTGAGGGAGTAGAATTGCAAATTTGAGCCCCGCCAGGGCAATGTAGTAACTTAATGAGAGGCTATCTCAAAAGTTACAAAGGGCTGGGGTATAGTTCAGTGTGAATACTGCAAAATAAACAAATAAATAAAAGGTGGGGGCTGTAGCTCAGTGTGAAGTCCCTCGGTTCAAGTCTCAGTTGTTGTTTATCTGAATTTTGGGTCTCCTGTATTTTATCTGGGTCTTGCTTCGTAGTTCAGGCTGGCCTTGAGTTCACTATGTAGCCCTGGCTGGCCTGGAACTTGCAATGACCTTCCTGCCTCAGCCTCCCTAGTACAGGAATTACAGGTGTGCACCACTCTATGAGAGTCTAGATTTGATCACCCACTTTTTTTTTTTTCCGGTACTGAGGATCAAACTCACAATCTCGCACCTGCCCAGCAAGTGCTTAAACCACTGAGACAAACTCCCAGCCCTGCTTTTCTTGAGGCAGGGTCTCACTATGTAGTTCAGGCTGGCCTTGCCCACGATGTAGCCCAAGCCATCCTCAAACTCACAACGTTCCACCCACCTCAGCCTCCTGAGTGCTGGGATCAAAGGCGTGCGCCACCACACCCAGCAATACCTAACTTTTAAAATGTCCTATTTTTGGGGAGGGTACCAGGGGTTGAACTCATGACCTTGCACTTTCCAGGCAGGCACTTGTGCCACTGAGCTAAACCCCCAGTCCTAAAAAGTCCTGTTTCATACCCTGTATGAATTCACTGATTTCAAAACCTATATGAATGCGGATCTCTTATAACACAGGCAAACAATTATAAGCCTTATGGAAAACATTAAAATATAATTTTTTTTGAAATAGGGGCTCACTACATAGCTCAGGCTGGCCTTGAACCTGTGATTCTTCTGCTTCAGCCTCCCAAGTGCTGGGATTACAGGTATGTACAACTGTGCCTGGCTAAAACATGTACTTAAGGCAACAAAGTATTATACATTTCAATTTAGTGGTTTGGTAAATTAATTTTTTGGTTTTTCTTTTTCTAACAGTGATCCTCCTGTCTCAGCCTCCCTAGTGCTGGGATTACAGGTGTGTACTATCATGTCCCACCCCATTTTTTTTTTTTGTTTTTTTGGAGACAGGATCTTGCTACATAGTTAAGGCTGGTCTGGGTGCACTATTTGAGACTGACCTCAAATTTGCAGAGATCCTGCTGCCTCAGCCCCCTTAATGCTGGACTGACAAGCTTGCTCCATTACACTTGGCAGTAAGTCAATTTCTGTACCTCCTTGATGTACGTATTTCTAAACTTGCAGAATGTTCCTATATGGACTATTACACAGACATTTAGAAGAATTCGATATCTCTAAATGTGAAAATGTTTCCCAGATTTTTATAGTGGGGGAGAAGGCTAGTATTTGAGTACAATATCTTGGGAGATACCATTCTAATTGGTTATCTTTGGATGGCGGAATTATAGGCACTTCCTCTTTGCATGATATACTTGCATATTTTTGTGGAGTATGAAACTGCTTTACTTTGAGCTTGCTTGCTTATTTATTTATTTAGGTTGTTTGAGACAGGGTCTCATTTTGCACTTCAGGCTGTCTTTGAACTCAGTATGCAGCTCATGTTGGTATCCAGCTCACAGTGACCCTCCTGTTTCAGTCTCCCAAATGCTGGGAGTATTACAGGGTGTATTACAGGGAGTATTACATCACACCTGTCTTAGGCTTGTTTATTTTTATAATCAAAAGAAACATTATAGATAACATTGAGGGCTGAGGATGTAGTTCAGTGACAGGGAGGGTATGCTTAACATGAATGAGGCCGTGTTCAATTTCTAGCACCAGTTATACAGAGAGAGAGACAGAGACAGAGACAGACAGACAGACAGACACAGAGAGACAGAGAAATAGAGAGAGAGACAGAGACAGAGAATAACATTTAAAACATTTAAATTTTCTTCTTTTCCTCCTTCTGCTTCCTGGTACTAGGTATTGAACCCAGGCAATGCTGAGCTACATTCTCAGTACTTTTTATTTATTTGTTTAAATTTTGAGACAGGGTCTCATCCATTTGCCAAGCTAGACTCAAACTTGGGATGCCCCTGCCGCAGCTTCCCAAGCAGCTGGGATTACAAATGTGCATCACATTGCAGAGCCGGAACTTTATTATCCATACTTTATGTATCTCTCTTACCTTCAATAATCTTATTAAAGTTTTGTGTCCCTCTTATCCTTTCTTTTAAGAATCATAAAAGTTCTCCTTGCCCAGTAAATTCCATTAAAGTATAAGTTAGCACTTAGATTACAAAGTATTCACAGTGAGGTGATTCTTTAGGGAGTTGTTAGTGAACGAGCATACACCCTTTAATCACTCTTCTGGGCCTGGTTGGGAGAGAAGGACAGCTATATTAAAGAGAAAACACACACACACACACACACACACACACAAGCAGAGGCTCTGGAGCTATATGGAGCTGTGTTCCAAAACTAAATAGTGTTAGTTGGGCAAGGTAGTGCACACCTATAATTCTAGCATTCTAGGAGGTTGAGGCAGGAGGATCACAGTTCAAGCCCAGCCAGGGTAATTTAGTGCCTCGGGGAAACTGTCGAAATAAATAACAGAGATCTGGGGATGTAGCTCAGAGTTCAAAGGTCTTGGGTTCAATACTCTGTACTACAAAAAAGACCTGCTTCCCCGCACCCCCACAAAAAAATAACCAACATCACTTATAATCTGTGTAACCTGGACAAATGGCTCAGCCTTCTGAGCCTCAGTTTCCTCAACTGTAAAATGGGGATAATACTGGCTGTCCCATAGGGTTGTTATGAGGATTAAAGGGCATACTGGCTAACACCAAGATAAAGAGCAATGACAATGTCCCCAGGCCTCCTGAGGGCTGACTAGAACCCACAGGTCAGGGAGGGGTAAACCTACTGCTACAGGTGATCTCGGTGCCAGAGCACGAGTAGGAGTAGGTGTTGGTGTAGGGGTTGTCAATGAGGAATTTGCAGCTCTCCAACTTCTTGGCCTGGGTGTAGCATTCGTCGTGTGTCTCACAGCACCTGCAGAGGGGAGAAGAGGTAAATTGGAGCACAGGCAGGGCAGCGGGTCACCCCTTACCTGAGCTCTCTCAGAAACAGGTGGCAAGGACTTTGTCTAGATGTTGCAGGAGAAATGTTCCTATGACTTGGCAAACTGTACTGCCTCTCCTCACGTGTTTGTTGAAAGTGATTTTTTTTTTTGGTACCAGGGATCAAACTCATGACCTTACGCTTGCCATGCAGGTGCTGAGCCACTAAGCTATATCCCCGGCCCTGTTGCAAGTGATTTTAACACGATCATAGGAATACAGTAAAATGATACATTCTGAAAATGCAGGGCCACTTTTTTTTTTTTTTTTTTGAGACAAGGCCTCGCTATGTGGTTCATGCTAGCTTTGAACTCACTGTGTAACGCAGGCTGGTCTCAAGCTCATGGCAATCCTCCTGTCTCAGCCTCTCAAGTGCTGGTATTACTAGTGTGAGCAGCCATGCCCTGTAAGAGGGACGCTTTTTGTGCGTTGATACTTGGATTTTGGCTGCGACGGTGTGTATTGCAATCTCCTGACACTAGGTGGCAGTATCGCCCACTATTTTACATCTCGGACTTTAGCTTTCCATTCGTAATAGCATTGGGATGCAGGGTCTTTTTGGAACAAACGTATCTCTTTAAATGAGATGAGGTGAAACTATATTATCCGTGGCAAATGTACACATCTGCTTTCTGTGCCTTGTGAGATCCCTGGCTTGTACCCTGCCCCAACCCGACATGGATACTCTATAGTCTCCCTCCACGTGGATCGCTCACTTGTCCAATTCGTCCACAGGGGTGCCTGAGCCACCCAAGCCGCAGAAGCAGCCATAGTTGTTGTAGTCCAGGTAGGGCCGGCTCCCTGGGATCGCGCACTTGATCATGTTTCGAAACTGCCACAGAGCCCGAGGGCTGATGATGTGCGCGGCAGCGCCCACTGCAAGAAAACAGAACCAAAGTTCAAAGCCGTCTTGGGTGGCTCTGCCCGTGGCCCCAGGAGTCCGCTGCCAGCTGTCAGCTTTGCGGATGCCTGCCAGGTGCCTCCTCAGAAAAGTGTTGGATCCAGAACCTAATCACAGGGAGCGCGGATTTTTTTTTTTTTATCCTGGCCCCCTACAATTTTTTTTTAAATGAAAACTTCAAAAACCATTCTTTTATTATTGTCATTATTGTTGTTGTTTCAGCTTGAGACACGGTTTTGTTATGTATTTCAGGCTGTTCTTGAACTCATTGTGTAGCCCCAGCTGGCCTGGAACTCTTGGCAATCCTCTTGCCTCAGCCTCCTGAGTGCTAGGATTACAGGTATGTGCCACCACCACACCTGGCTCCTGATTCTTTAAATTGAGATAAAACTCACATAAGATAAAAAGATGACCATTTAAATAATTTAAACTGCCCCTGGAGTAAAACCCAAACTCCTTTTATCCTGGACGGCACTGAAGTCCAGCTTCTGCCCATTTCTCCTGTCTCATCTCATACCTCCTTTCCTTACCCAGTTCCCTGAAGCTGATCGGCCTGCAGCACGATCCCTGTTCTGTGGCAAGGCCCGCACACCTGCTATTTACCTAACCTGTCATACTTGCTACCTTACTTTGCAAAGGACTGGAAAGATCTTGGCTTGAATGCCATTACCTCGAAGAGGCCCTTCCTGGTCACCCCAGCTAAGTGGCTCCTTCACTATCCCTGCTGTTTGTGCCTGCCCTTTGCTTCGCAAAACTTCAATAATATGTACTCATCTGTTTATTTAAACCATGCCTTTTGGTGGGACATGTACTCCTCATGGGTAGGCCTCCTGGCTGTTACTCTCCAGGTCCTGATGTTGTGCCTGATATACACTGGACGCTATATAGCTGTATGTACCTATAGATGTGATGCAGTCAATGAATGAAATAATCAGTAAGTGAATTAAAGCAAATGTCTGGAGCTGGGCATGATGGCACACACCTGTAATCCCAGCGCTCTAGGAGGCTGAGGCAGGAGGACTGAAAGTTTGAGAACAGCCTGAGCAATTTAGCAAGACCCTGACTCAAAAATAAAAAGGGGCTCCAGAGAGAGTGAAGTTCCTGGTTTCAACCCCCAGTAACACACACACACGTGTGCGCACACACACATGCACGCAGACACCTGCACATGCCTGGTGTATAAAGGGCTCCACAAATTTTTGTTGAATGAATGAACAAATCTGGCACCTCACTGTAAAAATGTTTGCCCAAACCAAGTACAAAGTTTAACACAAAAAATTTGGGGCAGTACTCCATTTTTACCCTATTTCCCCAGAGCCCTATCCTGTGAGACTTGGTGCCCTAAAGAGAGGAGAGCCCAGATTTTCAGGGTCCTGTTACATCAGACACCAGTATGCCCGGTGCAAGTCTCATTGCCCGTGATTTTCTCTTTTTTGCAATCTGCAGGCCCTGGGGACCAGTGCAGGGCAGTCGCTGGCTGCTTTCCCCACAGAGCAGCCTCCACAGGAGCAACAGAGGTGGGGCTGGGCCGACTGCCCGGTCCCGCTTTCTCTCCTGTCTCCCTCTGTCTTGCCAGCTGCACTCTTTGCAGAAGCCAGGCCTTCCTGAAGCCTCAGCCTGTGTGTGTGACTGTGCTCCTGGAGTGGGAACATGGGTTGTTTATCTCTGCATCCCGGGTCTGACCCAGAGCATGGTACCTGAATCGACATTCGTTAATGGATGGGGTGGCGTGGATTCCAATGTGTGTGATCACTGTGCCCGAGCAGTGCACGGTGCCACATCTCTGTCTGCTCACAGAACCTAGACTTCAGGATTGGCGGGACAGAAAACACTAAATTGATATGACGCTTGCAGGCAGAAGTAGGTTCCAGGACATCACTGAGCCAAGCCGTGTGGCAGAGAAAGAAGCAGGGGTTTTCTTAGCTTGGGCAGGCACACAGGGAGGCCCTTTCTCAAAGGGGCCATCTGAGTCCAGACCTGGAACCTGCAAAGGTGCTGGCTCTTGAGGACTTGCAGGATGAGGAGGGAGCCCTGACCAGGAGCTCTCAGACCCCACCAGGGGCCCCAACTCGAGGACCCCGCTGCAGCTGCCCTGTGTGCTATGACTAAGGCACCCATTCAAGAGAAGAGGGGACACCTTAGCTGGTGCAAAGGGGAAGGAGGTGCTTACCTGAGAGCAGAGCAGCCAGCACAAGGAGTTTCATCTTGAGCGAGGAACCGAGCTGAAGGGACGAGTGGCCTCCTTTCTTATAGTTAGGGGCCCCACACCTCCCAGATAAGGCTGTTTGCTTTCCTCTCAGCCCACTGTGGGTTGGCCTTGGTTCTGTTGTCTGATGGATTTACCTGTGAAGATTGCTGGAAACAATGTCGTGAATTTGTGGTTTATACTTTTAAAATAAAGAGATTATTTCTGGAGTTTGCAGATCTTGGAATCTTAATCCACATCCCCACCCATTTGTACTCAGCTCAGTCTTGTGCCTGTTGCGGGTAGGAAGCCCTCAGTCCTGCAGGATAATTCGGGGAAGGGGGCCAGGAAGGAGAAGATCGCTGCCCCCGGTCATTGTCATTTGACTGTGTCCTTGGCTGGGTCTTGCTGTGGGTATCACT
>RJWM01013349.1:0-53600 GCA_004363535.1 Dasyprocta punctata
TTTTTTTTTTTTTTTTTTTTTTTTTTTTTTTTTTTTTTTTTTTTTTTTTTTTTTTTTTTTTTTTTTTTTTTTTTTTTTTTTTTTTTTTTTGAGACAGGGTCTTACTATGTAGTGCAGGCTGGCTTGAACTCACTATGTATCCTAGGCTGGGCTTGAATTCACCACCATCCTTCTGCCTCAGCCTCCAAAGTGCTAGGACTACGGGAGTGTGCCACCATGCCCGGCTTGCTCTCTTTTCTAAATCTTGCAGTACATTTTCCCTTAGAGAAAAAATAGAAGCATGTGCTTCCTTTGGAATTGTGTTTCTCAAACTTGGTGAAGCCGTGCACTCTTCTGATAAACTGAAAAACCTCATCCCCTAGATTTGCAGTCTTCCCCGTGAGAATCCTTGCCCTGTTCACTGACAGGGGCTTTCTAGTAAGTTATGCCAAAGAAGCAATTTTCATTTAGAAGATTTTTGAAAGATTTTCTTTCTGTGGTTGCTGTCAGGAAAGCTACAGGTATTTTTATTGTCCAGATATAAAATTATAGTGTAATATTAAGAATATGTATTTCAATATGCATTTCATGTATTGGAACCTCCATCCCCAGCCTTACCCTAGGGAGACTGTACTCCACCCCTTCCTTCTACCTCTGAAAGTCACCTACAGAGTGGGTTCACAGGTCACCAATCCTCTGAGTCCTTCCCTGATTCCCTAATGCTCTCACCATACTTCCTCCCTTTTTTCTTTTGGTCCTTCTTCATTTTCTATTTCTAGGTCTAATTGTCTCCTTACTGATTTCTCTTTCTCTCTTTTCTCTCTCTAACTCCTTTTCAACTTTGCTACCATAATTGGAATATAGAGTAAAGATGCTGGTATCAGGACTTTGGTTATGTTGGATGAACAAGGAGGTAAGTTCCAATTTCTTCAATAAAAACAATTCCTCATCTGAATAAAATGCATTTTTTAATTCTTTGTGCATCCTCAGGTGGCCATTTTGACATGCATTACACACATGTGCATGAGTGTGTGGATTTTCACCATGCTATTTTTCTTTCTCTTATAAATGTGTGAAAATGTTCAGGCCTTCTCCATGATTGAAGGAATGACACTACCTCTGTTATATATGTTGGAGTAACAGAATTTTGAAGGCAAAAGTCACATGTGTATATTTTTGAAAAGCATAATCTTTTGAACAGTGTGAGAATTCTCCTGCTCTCTCTGCTTCTGTATTTGCCCATTAATTTGATTTCCTTCCAGCAACACCCAGACAGAAGGAAAATATAATACATTACATTGAACACTTCTACCCATGTTAATACATGGCAATTAAATTTTCAGATCATCATGCAGAATCCTTAAATAATTGGAAGCTAGTCTTAATAGAACACAAACAAAAGGGATCTAGAAAATAGAGAATTGAACCAATTTAAATGTTTGGCCTATTTTTAAAGTCATTATAGACACACCAGAAATAGAATTCAGAGTGTGCACTTTAGTAGAATATCTGTAAGGTGGAACTTAGAAGAACTATACCATGATTTTTGTTTGTCTCATTATATCTATCCACAGAGTAATAGTGTACATAATTATAGCTTCCAGTTAGTTCTTTGATTCCATTTTCAATCTTATCATGATAAGCAAACTTTTGAGAAATTTCTCTTTTTATTCATAGTTTGTAAAAGCAATGTGAAGGTGCTGGAAAATTTTTCAGAATTATGAATGTATTTATTATTGACAAAAAAAATTTAAAAATGAAAACTGTGAAACTTATTCACAGCACAGGACATTATAAGCCTCAACCACAAATGTGAAACTGGGAGGAAAATTGCCGCACAGATAACAAGAATAAAACACTTTTTAAAAAAAATGTAGAAAGCCTTTGCATATACTGAAAAAAAGGCAAAACCTAAAAGAAACATTGATGCTAGTTATAAATGAATTTACAGACAGACATATGACATTATGCTATAATCATCATTGATAATAAGGTGCCACTCTATCTGACAAACTGACATAAATTTTAAAAATTAATAGCCAATGTTACAAGTATGTTGGACAAACAAACTGTATTTCTGCAGATGGATGCTGTAGACTGACACAAATGTCATGCAGAGTAATTTAATAACATCTTCAAGTTGTAAAGTATACCTGTCTTTGACTATGGCATTCTACTTCTAGAATTTTGTACAACATACAGCATAGACATTTACGATTATATGAAGAAAATTGTGCTTACTTATAATCACATAAGACTAGGAACAACCTAAACATCTGTCAGTGAGATCAACTAAATCAATTATGGAATGGCCATGAAAGAAATATTCTGCAACCAATACAGTACATTTCCATTTACTGAATTCTAGGGAGTTGATGTAGGAATTGGAAGGGAATGAAGGATGGTGAATCATGTAGCAAATGCTAGGAACCAATTAGGAGGATAGCAGATTTATTGGTAAGATGTTTAGCATAGGGAGACAGAGCAGGCAGGGAAGGCAAGCTTTCACACTGGAGTGTAAGTCTGATACCCATAAAGGGAGCTGGGGAAGGGAGGGGCGTTGTGTGGGAAGAGCCTCGAACTCCTTTGCTGCTCCGAGGAATCCACAGCAGAAAAGATCACCCACTAGAGGGACCCCATGTTGGACAGAGACTCCAGCTCTGCTCACTCCACTGTCGCTGTCATCGGCTGTGAGCCTCCCAGAGAGAGCTGGGTCACAACCAGAACACTGCAGCCGTTCCTAGGGCAGGGCTAGCGGCCTCCTGCCAGCTGGTCACCTCCTGCGTGGCACTCTGGGGACCTCGTGCCCATGGCTGTCATCAAAGGATTTATGTTCCTATGTTATTTCTTTGTGTTCATGTTTTTTGATAAATATACACCAAAATTTAAAAATCAAGAAAAATATTTGAAAACAACAATTGAACATCAACCCCAGTGCTATACTGCAAATTTTCAAAGTGTAAATTGTCGGAAAGTTATTTTCATCTTAATAGCATATTTTATTGACACCAATATATCTAAAATATCATTTCAACATGTAGTCCAGATAAAATTATTGAGATGTTTTACATTATTTTGGTCACCCTATGTCTTTGGAGTTCTGTTTTAAGGTATGTCAATAACAGTGGCAGTCAGGCTGGGGATATACCTCAGTGGCTCAAGTGCCTGCCTGGCAAGCTCAAGGTCACGAACTCAATTCCCGATACCTAAGTTAGAAAATGTATATATATATATATATATATATATATATATATATATATTAACAGTGGCAGTCTACACAACTCCTTAAATGTATTTGCTATCATTATAAGACTTGCTGGCTTGGTCTGTGTAACAATGTTCCAGACTCTAAAACATGGAATGAAACAAGACATTGCTTTAAAAAATTAAGCATCAGGTTTAGAAGAGTGGCACCTCACTTCCAGATCAAATCTGAAGTACATACATACACTCAAATAATTCACAGTTCCACCTTATTAACTCTCAGTTAACAATTGGCAATGTGAAGTTGGTGGAAATAGGAAATTATAACAGAAGAAAGATTTAGGGAAGATTCAGAATAATACCTATTTCACTTAGTGATAAAGCACTGGTTTTAAGACATAGAAAATAATATACAAAAACCTGAGATCACACAAAGAGAAAGAAGATAATGTGCTCACTTGAGTTGCAAATTTTATGATACTTTGATGAAGAAAATTTAAAGATATCATATGCCAAAGATGGCATTATAAGTGCAAAATTGTATACTTCCTAAGCATAGATGATTTTTGGGGATATCTACCTGTTACTGTCTGAGAAACTAATGTCTATTTAATAGATTTCTTCATGAGACAGTGAATAGTCCCAGCTACATTTCAAGTGTAGCCACATCAGAACAAATACTCATTTCCTCAGTTCAATGTATTTCCTAAGGTAACTAGGGTTATAAAACCACAAAGGACCAGACTGATACTGGTAAGAAATTTGCACCTGTGAAACCTCCCATGATAGATTTCCATGTGGACTGAAGGGGCACACATTCTATTTATACTGTAACAGGAGCTCAGAGCCTTTTAAAATGATAGAGGAGCATAAGTCAACAGCTGTCTTCACTACGGTCATAAATGCATTGTAATTCTGTGTATGCCATGTTTACTTGTTCGGGTCAGTAACTACTTTACAGTTTTTCTCCAGTTATGCTCTGCTAATTTCGTCTGTGCCTAAACACCCAAAGTCTTGACTGTTTCTGCCTCAAGCTGCTCGGGAGCCTCGAGAAGCAGCCCTCCTTCCAAAGGATCATTCCGCCCACTGTCGGGTCAGCCCAGAACATTGCGGGTTTTCCAGCTGAATGGCTGCACTGGGAAATTCCTTATGGGATTCTAGTTTTGTATCCAGGTATTAGGAGATGCCTAGGAGAATCGTGTATGACAGACAGCCCTGGAGATGCATTAAGCCCTGGCACTTTTATTCCCCTGGAAAATTCACTTCCAAGGGAAATTCCCTAATATGACCTTGACATGCAGTTGGGATGATCTAACCTTTTCCTTCCATTTCTCTTGTTCCTTTTGTTGGTGTTTACCAGGTTATATATTTGGCTCCATGTCTAAGCTGCGGCTCTTGGAGAATTTCCCTTGCAATGAACTCCAAAGCAAACAATTAAATCTCTTACCACCACTGCCTGGACGAACAGAGACAAAGAACATAAGCCCTGTCCAGAGAGCCAGGCAGCTGTCTTTAAAGGTCAGGGCACTGGAAGGCAGCATTTGAGAAAATATCCCTCACGTAGACATCCGCTTGCCAAATATCACTTAGGAATGATGAAGGCTGTACTGTCTGTGTAGTTGCCACTGGCCACATGTGGCTGTTTCACTTTATTTAAATGAAGTTCTGCATAATTACTTATGCTAAGGGAAAGGAAAAACAAGCAGGCAGCACTTAGAACTGATATCCTCAGGAAGGATTGCATACTAGGTCAATAACGTCAATCCCTTACTATGTTACTGTGTTTTTAAAAAATTTTTAACCAGGTTAAGGATTTTAATAGCACTGTATTGCTTTACTCAGTTGAGACTTGTAGAAAAGATATCTAAACGTAGATGCCTGACCATCCTACCATGGATGGTTCCATCACAGACAGCCAATCCTCCACATAAATACAATGCTGTCTATTAGAAGGTTTCTCCTTACCCAAAATGATGCTCTCCTCCTAGCCTCCAAGAGTAAGTGAAAAATAGGCAGAAAATGAGCATCAGGTGGGAAGAAGCAGCCAACCCTAGACAGTGAGTACCTTTGTCAGCCTCAGGGATACTGCTGTACACCACAGCATGAACCGAAGTCGGTGGGAGCTTCTAAGCATTTCCTAAGATGCATCTTTCAGAAACCGCTTAAGCACTCTGACATCCCAACATACCAAATATACCCACAAATATAACTCAGTATACTCCAAAAATTAATATTATTGTTAGAACACCTGCAGCAAAATGGTTGTGCACTATTTTTTAAGTTAAAGATTTGACTTGCTGGGCAGAGTCATGTATATCTGTCATTCTAGTGCTTGGGAAGCTGAGGCAGAAAGATTTTCAGGAGTGTGAAGTCAGCTGGGCTACATAGTGAGTTCAAGGCCAGTCTGAACTACATGGGAGACCCTGGCTCAAAAAAGGAAAAAAAAAAGTCTGACTTACAATTTATATATAAATATAGGGCCAGGGATATAACTCAGTGGCACAGTACCTGCCTGGCAAGCATGAGATCATGAGTTTGATTCCCGGTACATATATATATATATTTTTTTCAACTGATATTGGTAGTTACAGTTCTCTGAATAAACTATCTTCTGGAGAGTTTTTTGAATCAAATTTGGCATCAGAATTTCCTCTTTTAATCAAAACTTTGTCAAACTAAGCTGACCATCCATGGCAGAACCCAGATCTCTGAAATATGGATGTGAATTTGCCTGATTGTTTTCACTTGTTAATTTCAGTTTCTTTAAATCCTAAGGACTAATGGTCCAAAATACAGACCAATTCATATATAAATGCATAAAAATCTATAATAGATATATTACACATATATATAGTACTTACCAATTTGTGGAGATATAGGGAATGGGTTTCTGAAATATTATCAGAGAGTTAGTAGTTTGGTGCAAAAAAAAAAAAAGTTTTATAATCCAAGAGAAACTCCTCAGGACAGATATCTGAGCCAACATCGCTCTCCCATGATCTGTGCTGTTGGCACTGCCGTGAGTGGAATCCAGCCTGTGTCCCTTGGACCCCAGGGACCTCCTCCCAGTCAGCTCAGCCCAACACTCCTGGTGGAAGCTACGAACAATAATTTGGGTTTGGCATCTCTATTTCTGTCTGTGCATGAGATGTTTCCTTATTTGATGATGTTGAATACTTTTATAAAGAGCTCCTTTTTCCCCATGAATTCCATCAACTGTTTAACTTGGCCTATAATGTACTGTGCTCTTAAAAGCAAACCAGAGCTAAGTCTGTAGAAAAGTTCTCCTAGAGCATAAATACATATAAACATGCATCCTTCTAAAGGTTCTTTTAAAGAAATCACTGTTTTTGTATTTATTCAGCAAAAGTTCTCCAGTTGAAATTCCATTTACAGCAGACATTAAAAAGCATAGCAGAGACAACAGATTCCTAATAAGCTGAATTCTATTCTTCTGTCACACAAAAAAACAACACAATAAGCTTTTATCTTCCAAATTCATAGTTTCCCTCATTTAGGTCACTAGTAATCTATTTTAGGTTTTAAAATGACAATTTCCACTGTACAATGTAAAGTGAAATTGTTTTTAAATGATTATTTATGCCCTTCAGCTAGAAATGTGCTTATCAGTTTTATTCTAGGCATGCCTTTATTCCTGGAGGTATATAGCCATGCATGCATGCATGAAAAACTAGATGAAAAAGAGGAATAGGAATGTAATTAGGTCTTGTAATTAGGCAGGAAAAAATATCACAGTGCTGTTGTCCTTTAATGATTTTAAAGACTTGTTTTTAAAATCCCTTCATTGAACTTGTAGTTGCCTCAATTTAGTGATGCAATTTTGAAAAGCTAATTAAGTTGGTGTATGTTACTCTGGCAACCTAGAAATATGATTCATTTTTATTACTATCGATCGATGTCTTAGATACACTAAGGTCGGCCTGACTAGCAGCAGTGGCATAGTACTGTTCTACTTTCCAATTCACCACCCCTCCTCAAAGACACATTCATTCTCCATGCCCTCTTTCAGGACTTGGCACTTAGCATCCCCCTCCTCATAGACAGTGGAAAGTCAGGGTCTAGAGAAGTAAAATCCCTTGAAAAGCTTTCACAGCAAGTAAATCAGAGGATGAGACAAGATTTGAAATATTCCAGTACTTACGATATCCCTACACTAATGCTGCTTTCTCCAACGGCTTCTATGAATTAAGTATGGAAAATCAAGACTAGGCCATGGGCTACATAGCCACTGCCAGAGAGGGGGAAAGATGCGCACCCATTGCTAATCATTGCTTCTGCTGTTGTCTTTCCCAAAGAAGAAAATGGATTCTGTTTTCTACCTCTATCTGATTGAGGATACTTATAAACCAAAAGACGTAGGCAACTTAAACTTGAAACAGATACTTTCTCTGGTGCCATTAAATGAGAATGCCTTAAACGTAAACTAACACCCTGTTTTTCTTTTTCCTGGGTTTCACTGGTGAATGGATAAGTGAATATGCTGTGCTGGTTTCCCTGGACGCTCAGAATCAAACAGGCCTCTGACTCCATCTCTTCATGTTTGAATTATGAATGATTTTGAGCATCATTTTTGTTCATTTCCTTCCACCCATGCCTGCTCAGGGCAACGGTAGCCGTCTACAGCAATGCATCCTCTCAGACAATGCATTGCAATCTCTTTCTCTTTCAAAATCTGTCTCACATAGTCATTTCTCATGTTCTGTTGGAAACCCCCCAAAAATTCATTCCACACTGTCATCCCTTTGTCCTAACCAGAACAACTCGATCGTGTCGAAGAAGGCATGAACCATATCAACCAAGACATGAAGGAGGCCGAGAAAAATTTAAAAGATTTAGGGAAATGCTGTGGCCTTTTCATATGTCCTTGTAACAAGTAGGTACTGGGTACCAGCTCTAATCTGTGGCGTCCAGTTTTCTTTCTTTCTTTCTTTCTTTTTTTTTTTTTTTTCTTTTTTAATGTCAAAGTGAATGTCTGAAGTTTTGTCTTTTTTTTTTCTTTGTCCTTTTCCATCTGCTTCATTCTGTGGGGATAAAATACTTGTGTTTAATCAGAACAACTGGAACGCATTGAGGAAGGGATGGACCAAATCAATAAGGACATGAAAGAAGCAGAAAAGAATTTGACGGACCTAGGAAAATTCTGCGGGCTTTGTGTGTGTCCCTGTAACAAGTAGGTGTTGCCTGCCTGCCTGAAGCTCTGGTTTCCCAAGGCCCATCTCCAAGCCTTGACAAGCTCATTCCTGCAGGCTCACGGGCAGGATGAGCATGTGGCATGCAGAACAGATCGATACCGTCTCCAGTGCATTCATCTCATAGCCTAGATGATATTAGTGGGAGTTACTGTTGATGCATTAAAAATCAGGCATACTACAGTGAAAGCTTCACTGTCGGCAACTTTGATTGACGAACATTTCAACATTTTCCAGAAAGTGTACTTTGAGACCAGAGCACCCAGGAAAATTTATTTCCCCTAACCCCAAGAAATTGCAGATTCAGAAAAGGCTGTGGGTGTTTGAAAGATAAGAAACCCATATATCGAGGTTTGATTCTGCAGAGGTCAAAGAGGTAGGTAATTTGGCCCAGGCAAGCATTCTTAAGTGAGAGAGTATGACAGAGATTTTCCCCTTCTGCTGCCCACCAGTTCCCAAATTCACTCATGAGATGCTGAGGCTGTGCGTGGTGCAGAGACAAAAGCACTCAAGCCTTGCTCAAATTGGACCAATTCCTCTCAAATGCTTCCCCTTGAAAGAACTACCCGTACACTGGCTGAAATGTTGAAATGTGTAGATTTTGCATGCACGACATCACAAAACATTCAACTGTTTTCAAGGTTCTGCAACGCTTCTTTTGGAATGTAGCAGAAATGTGACATGTGGTTATAGAGGTTTACAACAGAAGGAATCTGAAACTGAGGGTTCTGCAAGATAATCTCATCTGACTAGCAGTGGGGAAAAAATGCATGAGTGGATTGTCCAACATGCATTTGGAAAATTAAACTCATTACCCAATCTCCCTCATCCCTTATTCCTTTTTAAAAGAAGCCTTTTTCCCCCTCAAAGCTCCCCTGAGCCTAGCTTTTAAGATAGAAATTGATGTCACTTTTAGCAGATTACGTGTCCATTCACATCCTTTCAACTTTGAGGCTGATTTAAAATATACCACTTCCTATTTAGGAAGGGAAGGGGCTCGATTTACCTACAAACAAATAGCATGTTTTTAAAGGAATGATGTGCAGTAAACCCTGATTAACTGGAATCTAGCTAAGTGGAGCCCTCAGCTGTATACTTTTGCCTCCTTCGGTTTTCACCAAAAAGAAACAAATGAACGAAAAGGAGCAAGCAAAGAAAGACGCATAGCAGAGTTCACATTTTCTTTCCTCTAAGGCACTCCAGGCAGTTTGAATTGCCTCACTCAGTTTCCAACCTCCAACAGCCTCCCTATCTGAAAATAACAAACACTAAGGGTTTATTGTAAAGGAAAGGCCACCAGACACAACATCATCACAGACAGATTTGATTATGTCCTCTACCAGGAGACTTTTAGGCAGAAAATTTGCTCAAGAGTCTAACGAGATATTCACCAATGGCCCCTGACATAGAATTCTCCTCTGCCACCCACTGTTCATTATTAAAGTCCTGCACTTCACCAAAATGGCTCACTGCCAGCATTCCAGTTACTCAGGATTTGACTGTACATCCTTTCAGTGGTAACTTGCCCACACGAGATTTCCAACCATCTGCGGTGACTTCCAACATACACACCCTCCCTTAAGCAAATGTTTGCGAAAAAAGAGTGGAAGCAGGGCCTTCTGGGAAGGATTCTAAGGTCCCAGTGCAACATCGGTCCCTCCAATTCCACATACAAGGGGCCACTAATTCCTTCGTGCCCAACAGACCCTGAGTGAGCATCAGAGCTTGGGCCAAGTGTTCCCTGTTATGTGTAAATAATGCTTTAAAAACCATGTGTCACAACGCAGTGGCTGGTGGTGCCCTGGACTCTCTGAGGGCTTCGCCCTGTCTCGGCATGTTTCGAAGGACTATGGTAGATGTTCGGCAGTGATGTGAGTCTATGTGCAGCATTGTGGGTGCAGTGGTTTGCCTTCTTTTGGAAACGCATATTTCCCCTCCTTTGATTTTTGCCAAAGATGGTACACTAGACATTTACATAGCAGAAAATATCACATAGTCCATACAAGTCCCTTTAATCCAAGAAAGGAGGAGATGGGAAATTGTGGCGGGGAGTGGGGTAACTCTCAACTCTATTAAAATTAGGTTGGGGATCTTGTCCCATCAAGAGGGCCATGGCCTTCTGATGCAGTAAATTCTGACTGCTCAAAGGGCTGTGGCATTGTGCACTGAGCGGTGGGAGCTGCTGACATTCCATTGATGCAGGTTGCAGTTTTCCAGCCTGTCACCATGGTTTGCTTCGTCCCCAATTCTCAAGGACTAGAGCCAGTTTAAATAGCTGGCTGAGGTCCTCTAGTGAAAGGGGGGTTAAAAAAAAAAAAAGAGAGTGAGTTAAATTCTGATATTTTATAATAAAAATTCTGAAAATGGGACCGAAGGATATCTCGGTTTCTCTCTCTCTCTCTCTCTGGACTGAAAAGCATGTGATTTCTACTATGCAAAGAACCTGAAAACATCTTTGATCGCCTTAAATTACAACACATCCACCAAAACATGCTGCACATGTTTCTATTGGGCACAACAGGTATGCCTGGATTTTAAGTTTTTCTCCAAGGCAGCTCAGTGAAATACAGCCCATGGAGACCATCCTGACTCCAAACCACTCTCCCTGTCACGACCCCAGAATAGTTTGAAGTAGGAGTTTGTAAGGAGTCTCCACCCTGCCCTTCAGCCCAGCAAAGAAGCTACTGAACTGCGTTTCAAATCCTCAGGAAGGCTATTACTGTCCTGCTAGTGCCTTTTTTGAGAATGGTCAACTTCTGGAGTAGTTTGGCTTAAATGAGAATGCTTCACTCTCTCCTCATGCCTGTAGCTGGTGCATGAAGAAGACCTAGAGGGGTTTCCCATTTTGGTGCTAGATGGCTTGTTCTCTCTTCTATTTTCCTGCATTCATTTCACTATGCTTCTTTTACTTTTTGTCTCTGTGGACAAAGGTTTGTACATCAACTCTGGATGTATGGTGACTGTTTGGAAGTACCGATATATTATCTAATTCAAATCACTCTAGAGGCAACTCAAAGACCGTCACCCTTGGCCAACCATCAATCCTTTGTGTCCTCCATGAAGTGTTGGAAATGTTAGTTTCATACATGTATTGGGGAAAAAATATTAAACAGGGATCTTTGCATGATGTTGTCTGAAAACTCGGTCAAGTATGTTTTTCTTGATGACACTGTGTTGCTGTGGTGTGATGTACACACTCTACTTGGCAGTCTTGTTTTGTGTCTGTCTGCCAGTACGTTTTTCTGTGTTTTGTGTCTCAGAATATAACTGTGCCACTGAAATAGAACTGAATGTTCTCCAGCTACTTAAATCCTTATCTTAAAACCAATTAAACCACAAAACAGACCAAAAATTATAGTTTTGACCATTGCAATCGACTCAATTGGAAATGAAATGCTGAGTAGCTGAGGCATGGTGGTGGCCAATTGTTTGGGTCCGGATTATGATATATCGGTATTCTCTAATGCCTCTACTTAAAACTCATTCGCTTGGTTCGGTTCTTCGCTTGAAGAAGTGACAATTGCTGTGAGCGTGCTGCCCCACCCCGTGCCTTGTTACTCACCCTCTTTTTTGCATAGGCTTAAATCAAGTGATGCTTACAAAAAAGCCTGGGGCAATAATCAGGATGGAGTTGTGGCCAGCCAGCCTGCTCGCGTGGTGGATGAGCGGGAGCAGATGGCCATCAGTGGTGGCTTCATCCGCAGGTAAGTCTCATGGGATTCGAATTAAGACAGCTCTCTACCGCTGAATAACCAGTCTCAACACTGAGTGGGTCTTCAAACGACACTGATTTCATTACTCCTATATCGGTATATATTCTAGGAGTGAGCCTTTCCCGGGCTCACCCTGTGTCTTCATGCAGCTAGAGGTGAGATATCCAAGAGCACCTCACTCACTCTTCTGGTGTTTGGCTGGGATTGGCTGCCAGGCACCTCTCCTCTGCCATGGGGTCTTGCAGGAGAAAAACACAGGTTTCTTCTATGGTGACTGTAACATACCAAGAGGACAAGCTCCAAGCACAAGCATTTATGCATCCTTGGCTCGCACCACGTTTGCTGAAGTTTCATTAGACAAAGCAAATCACATGACTACATCCAGAATTAAAGTGTCAACTGGTATCTCATTCCATGAGTTTAAGTGATCAGGGGGATTTTTAAGCAGCCTGTTTACAGAGATGTGGGGAAGGTTAACAGTGAGTGGTGACGCACTCCTGAACTAGTAGTAGAGGACATGAAAGGGACAGGAGAGGGAAGTGTTTGCAGAGCCCAGCAATAGTTCTGGCTATGGCAAGGGGCTGTTGGTAAAGAAATGCAGCCACAACCAAAACTAGCAGGGCATGCAAAAGGGAGAATAAATGGCCCAACCCCTCCCTGCCTTCTCCCTCCAGTGTCTCCAAGACCTATAGGAAACCAAGGGCAGGAGAAGCTGGGTGACACAGTCCTGGAGGTTAGCCTCTCGGGACACAGGACAAAGCATGCAAAAGAATGGGTTTGGGGTGGGAACAGAATGATGAGCTTGTTATCAAACATTTGTTAAATCGAGAAGCAAACACCAACCTAAATGCGTATTTTAAAAACCTCAAATTACAGAACTCAGTTCTTAGAAGATGAGAAAAGAGAATAATAGCTACGTATGTACTGTGGGGGCAAGAACATATTTATATTTATATTTATATTTATATTTGTATTTGTATTTGTATTTGTATTTGTATTTGTATTTATATGACTACTATGCCAGAGCTCAATCATGACTAGGGTAGTTATTTTCATAGGTATCTATTCCCACTTTTGTTGGCCAACCAAAACCCTTCTGATTCAAATGATGGGTTACCGTCACTGTCACTGAGGCATAAGGACTAGATGGGTGACAGGAGGCTTAGAGATGGCAAGTCTGTTCCTGCCTCTATCTGCTCTCAGGAAAGTAAAGGGAATAATTCTCAAGCCAATAGCTGCACATTAGAATCAACTGAGGACGCTTTTTCAAAACAAAAAACAAGTACCTATGACCAGTCCCCTAGAAATGGAATGAGAATCTCTTGAAGGGCAACAGAAGCATTTGTGGTTTTTAAAGTATCTCAGGTGATTCTCAATACAAGACCTAAGAATGGTTAAACTAGAACTATGTCTTAGTTGTTGATGCACATTTAATTAAGATTCTTTCCTACGTGAGAAAGCTAGGAAGTTCTCTCTTTAATTTTTAAACTTTCTCTGCCCTGGTCTGCTCTAAAAATTATAATGGGCCCCAATTTGAGAGTTACCGAGGATTTTAACAACTCAGAACACTTTTTAGCCAATTGCCATAAATACTGGGAAAATTCTAGATTAAGTGCTTGTTGTTTGCAATAAAATACCTTTCTGACCTTGAAGCTGAAATGAGAAAAGATGGTAACATGCTTCGTGAACCAACTCTTTCCTCTCCACTCCCAACCCATTCATATTGAAACAATAATGTTTTATGACAGGTTTTTATTCTGAAGTCAGTCATTCACAATGTCACTAAGGAAATCCAAGATACTAAAATATGAGCAAATATAAATTATCTTTAACAAGTGACTTCCTTCAGGATTATTGGTGCAAACAGAATTAAGAGGTGAACTGTAGTTATCATTATGCTTCCTGTGGATGCCTCATGGGGAAAAAAGACCAAAAAAGAAAGACCAGAGTCTCTAACTTAGCATAAGAAATTTTTCTTTCATTCTTAATTTGATTTTGGAGATGTGAGTTCAGAAAGAAAAACTCAATTTCTGCCTAATTTAAACTTCATTTTCTGACCTGCAGTCCCTCAACTAAAATGACTTTCTCCTTAAAATTAAAAATTGGGATAAGCACATAGATGGAGGGAAATATGCTGAGAGAAGTCATAAACATAGATAAGTCATCTGTTTAGGTTATCTTCTTTAAAAATGCAAATTATGGTTTTCAAAACATAATTTTTGCTAGTTTGTGTGTGTATGTGTGTGTGCACATGTGTGTGTGGAAATGGAACCCAGGGTCTCACCCTTGTTAGCCAGACACATGCTCTACCCCTGAGCTATATCTCCAAGTCAAACCACAATTTAAAAAATGACTTTGTAATGTACAAAACTAAAATTTCTTCTGCATTAAATGGAGATTAAAGCTAGACAAAGTAGATACCTAGAGGTCTACAGAGTTAATATTTAAATTTCCAGTTCCTTCTTCCCCTCCAACTTCTAAACATTTCTCTTTGACTTCCAGGGTAACAAATGATGCCCGAGAAAATGAAATGGATGAAAACCTGGAGCAGGTGAGCGGCATCATTGGAAACCTCCGTCACATGGCCCTGGATATGGGCAATGAGATTGATACACAGAATCGCCAGATCGACAGGATCATGGAGAAGGTGAGTACATGGCCGTCACAGAGATACTACTGCTTGTCCCTTCTGAAACAACCACCAGCAAGCATGAGACAGAACAGATCCCTCATTCTATGACTGGATTCTGACACACCAGTTGTTGAAAATTTTGCCATTAATTTTCAGAGACAAAAATGTAGGATTCATCAACACACTTGTAGTGAATGTAGTGTTTTGTTTTGTGGTGCTGAAGATAAAATCAAACTCAGAGCTTTGCACGAACTAGACAAGTGCTCTGACATCAAGCACCACTCCCCAAGAATGCAGATATTTCTCAAAGTTCCTCCATGCCAGTCCTTCTGTCAGGCACTGTGGGACACCTAAAAATGAAACACTTTAGTGCCTATGGGCAAGGAATTTTCAGCTGAATTTACTATAACACAAAACATATTCAAGTCATGGATCCAAAGATACAATGCTAAACAGCACTAAAGAAGGAAAGATTGTATGGAGTAGGGGTGGGAAAATTCTCAGAAAAGACTGAATTTGAGTAAAGTCAACAGGAGATTATCAAGTGAATATGGGGAAGGAATAGTTAAAAATGGGGGAATAATCAGCTTACTTAGAACTAATAATTTGGCTTTTATCAATGTCAACTTCAAGGATGGTTCAAATAGACTCAGGTTCCATTTCTAGTCCAATTCTTCACGTCCCCAAAACTCAGAATAGGAAAGGTATCTGGTGAAACCGAATTCACGTGATGATACCAGACTTGACTCTAAGCCCCACTCTCTACCCCAACCCCACATCCAACCATCTCCCCCTTGCATCATCAAGGAGGACTAAAGACAGTAGCATGCAAATGGGTAAGTCTGGGAGCATAACATTAGAAGAGAACAGAAAAGAACATTGGAAAGTTTCTATGTAGAGGTTTAGGGCACCAAAACTCTGATATTTGACGCCATACAAACCTGGTGCAGTTTCTGTTTCCTTGTCATCTACCCTTTTCCCAATCAGCAGCATGTTGAACATTGATTATAATCTCTTAAAATGTCCAAAGAACAAAAGAAATAGACACATTGCAAGGTTAATAGCAATTGTGTATCTGTAATTTCTGGTGGCTAATCTCATGTTGTATGTTCAGCCCCTATGAGATATTGAAGTCCTTAGTCTGAGATCCTGAATTTCTTTGTAATAATTCTGTCTATTTCTGTAAGCAGAAGATATTTTTGAAATCTCTTAAGTCACACAATTACCTGTAAGTTCTTATTACCCAGGCAACCTCCACTGACTAAAAAAAGCATTGAATAGATATTAAGGGAATGTGTTGAACCCTTGAGTTGTGTGCATTCCAGAATAAAATATCCAGTTGTGTAATATTTTTCCTGATCACTATTGAGCTACCCCAAAGTCAGAGTGGACTGGCAAAATGTTCATGCTTTTGCTTATTTTTGCAAGTTATTATATGCTTGTCATTGTTAAGAAGCTTTTGATGTGATAAAGCTTTTAAATCTAAGCATGATGGATTTTATAATAATATTGAGAGTTTCAGAAAGTACTGGAGCTGATGCAACCTGACCTAAGCCATTAAGACCCAGAAAAATGAACCAAAAAATAATTGCTGAATGGCTTTCCAATAGAAATATGACTTGAGAAAACAAAAAACCTCCATTTTCTATTAATAGACTCAGTTTATTCAGATGCAAGTAGATACTACATCAAAGCCAATTAGGGTTCCAGAAGGAGAGGTTTTACTAATAGTGAGGTCAAACTCTTATTGATAGACTTGGACTTTGAGCAAAAGAAAACCTTTTCTTTTCAGTTCTCTCATTTCAAGTCTGCACTTTGCAATTCTTGTTCTCTTCTTTAGGGAGAACATTTTATTCTAGGCCCAGGGTACTACCAGACAGAGACATATGCATCTATTAGGTTTAATGAAAAGCCGGGCAAGTGGATGGGAAATAGCCATTCCAGTTGAATCATTCCTTCATTTATAAACATTTAAGAAGTGGAGGAGTATTCTGGGTGTCTTTTGGTAATTAATTTGTTCCAATCAATACAGCAACCATCTCATTTTTTTCAATATCAGAATCTGGACATAATTTAGATAGAGACCATTTCAACTCAGCATTGCCCCAAAGGGACAGATAACTGAGCCACACTGTTACTAATAAACTGCTAACTTCTGGCAACGGAAAACAGTGTGACAAAGTCTCCTTGTATCTAAAATTTAATTAAATCTACACAGAAGGGGTAAAGAGTCTTGAGGTGTTTTCCCTATCTTTTCTTATGACCCCAACAATGACCTTCACCCAACTCTATTGATCATGACCTTTTCTTATCACTTGGACAATAGCACAGTTTTGGGAATCCAAAACTGTGAGACTTTCAATGCATTCTCCTGGACTGCCAAGAAATTCCTTTGTATATTCAAGCACTTTGTTATCTGATTAATGTTATCTATATGTATATAATTTTCTAAGGTTAAAAACATGCAATTCTTTCAGAATACTATACTAAAGGCAAGTGTATATCAAACGCTCTGTTGAACCTGTTCCTAAGGAAATAGCAATGAGGTTCAGATTTCAATCTAAAGTTGCCAGTGGTAGATGTCACACTGCAAAACAATGAGGCAGACTGTCGCAGTCCTCAGATTCTTCTGTTGGTGAGGAAACGCAGTGTCCAAGAACTAAGACCTTGGTTTCAACAGGGTTTCACTGTTTGCCAGCTCTGAGACCTTGTTGCCTCATCTAGAAGATAAAAGAACTGTGCAGATCTGGTATTGAAATGGACTGCTGTGTGGGTAGAAAACTCCCTGTTCTGGAAGTCTAAATTTAGGGGCCTGAAAGCTACCAACCATGGTCTGAAGTTGAGGAGATTCCCAAAGTGTGCAGAAGGGTGGGACGAAGAGCTCTGTTAACCACTTGCTGGCTCCCCAGGGGTCAAATTGGCTTTCTCACAAGGGTAAATCTGTTACCATCTGTTGGATATGTTAGCAAATTTAAGATTCTCTACAGAGAAATATGAAAACCATGATGGGTTAGTCCCCAGACTGTAAGTAGGATGAATACAGGCACTCTTCAAATATTAGGAAAGCCTCTAAAAGATTTTGGCAGGGCCTATTTTTTTCTCTCTAAAAGGTACTCCATATAATATAATATAATATAATATAGATGCAGTACCTTTGTGTCTGGTATTGTATGGGCTGGAATTTCAATATGCTTCAGAAAGCTCTTAGGCAGAAACCACAGATGCCCACTGAACAAAGATCTGTTCCAGCTTCTCCCACATCCTTTGAGGATGCCCAAAGAATAGCCCCGGGCTTCACTTCATATACCCCAGGTGCTGTCATGTGTCCGCTCCTCCCTGTATTCTCACATAAGATTCTAGAGCAATTGCCTTAAGAAATGCCATCTATTTTTAAATGTTTTAGATCTTTAAAATTATTTTTCTCATCTGCACTTCTCTCAGTGTTCAGTCTGGCAACACAGTCAGCATAATTCAATCCACGGGAGCGTTTTACATCAAATGAGCTAGTAATTTTCCTCTGCACCAAAGGATCATTACTTCTTATACGATCTGTAGCTGTGGAGGGGAGACTGAGAAGAAAGTACATCTGGAGGGATTATCCATCTTTCAAATGAAGACCCTGAGGTTAAAAGTGTGTGTGCATAGTTCAGAACAATCAAAGAAAATCAATGCTCTATTTTATGATGTAAATACTTGTTTTGACAGCTAACTCTTGATTAACCAAACAGATGGCAGAAAAACTATAGTCATAATTCGGTTGTGAATAACTGAGAAATATGTTCAACTTTATAAGTTTCTATTTAGATTAGGGTAACTCCAGTGCGTTGGGAATTCACAATTCAAACTGAATAAAGCAGACTCATCTTGGTAGAGACTAGAAAAAACCAAGCATGATAGTAGTTGCAAAGTCAGTAATCATTAAGTGATTGTGACTAACTAGAAAAACAGTTCTGTTTCTCTACCTACCCTGGCAACTTTCTCCTCCTCTTACCAGGCAGTCAGGGTAGGATAAAAATGACAGCCTGAACAGAACTATTGTCTTGTTCTCTATATACTTACTTTCTCTGTGGCAATATGGACAATTAGTTTTCCAGGGTTTGAAGGTCTATTTTAGTAGCATCCCTGGGTTTCATGCTTCATATATATATTTGCAGCTGAATGACAGTTAAATGACATTTGTAGTTGAATGACAAATGTTAATGATAAATGCAGCATGAACAGTAAAAAGATCAACAAAGACACTAAAGTCAGTAAGGTACAAAACTATGACACATGTGCTCCTGTTATAGTCAAGCTCATTACCAAACTTGTGGAAGCTAGTCTTCAGAATGGGGCTTGCAAACTATTAAGCATTCCAAAAGCAAGCCACATTTTCACCCAATAGCAGTAACTGCAAGGTAAAATACATTGACCACTTAATTCTTCCAAAACATTATTCTAAGCATCTATATCTATAAACACAATGAGTCCTCATAGCAAACCTAGGAAGTAGAGTGATTAGTGGTATAGACTTTAACTTCAGGCTATTTGCATTCTGACTGTGGTTTTCCCCAAGTACTAATCCTGAAAGCAAATTGCCTGAATCTAGTCTGCCTGGTTTCCTCCCTTGGAAAAGAAGCTAATAATTACACATGCCTGATAGTTGATGTTATCAAAGTTGAAAGTCTGGAACTTAGTAGCTGATGATTATCATTAGCAGTATTCATGCTCACATTAACAGTATTTTTTTTATTACCTCCATGATTTAGGGAAGAAAGTTGAGGCCCAAGATGTAATTTGCTCCAAGTGCCATTGCTAATAAGTTAACCATAATTTGATTCCAACTGTATAAGTGGTGGTAATTCAACACAGTCCAACAGATACGGGTACTACCGCAGAAGTCACCTGGTGTCTTTCTGAGACAGAAGGACAATGACATAAACCTGTTCTCAGAAGGATGCTTTCTGATGCAGAAAGCTAAAACCCAAAATCAAGCTTCTGTGTTCATGTCCCACTAGGGCCACAGTGACATTTCTAGGAACACAGAGAAAGGGTGATCAGTTTTTGGTTCTGGTTAGGGAAGTTTCAAGATGGCTTCACCCAAGAAGAAGCTTTGAGCCAATCTTGGAAGGAGGAATGGGATCTCCATGGGTAACCTGACTTCCATTTTCTCTCTTTTTTCTAGGCTGATTCCAACAAAACCAGAATCGATGAGGCCAACCAACGTGCAACAAAGATGCTGGGCAGTGGTTAAACGTGCCCACCTGCGTTCCCTTCTGAGCGCTGTTGGGCAAGATAGCTCCTTCATGATTTTCTCATGGTATTACCCAGTAGGTCTTGCACACACACACACACACACACACACACACACACACACATACACACACATCCATGCATACACACACCAGTCCATCTTCATTGTGAATGTTGTCCTGTGTCATCTGTTAGCTTCCTGACAATACTATGTATCTTTTGTTCTCTCTGGGTCTTTTTTCTTCCAAAGGTTGTATATAGTGGTCATTGGGTGGCTGAAACGCTCTACGTAAGATGTCTTGGGTTCCATTTTTTCTTTTTTCTCCTCAATGGCGTTTGCTGAATGACAACAATTTAGGAATGCTCAATGTGCTGTTGATTCTTTCGATACACAGTATTGTTCTTGTAAAACTGTGACGTTCCACAGATCTACTGCCACAGTCCTCCCTTTGGGTGTCAGGCTCTAAATCTCTCAAAATGTGCAGTCTCTGGTCCCTCGTGGCTGTAATCTGTCTTCATGATTTCATGATTAGACAATGTGGATTTACATAACAGGCATTGCACTAAAAGTGATGTGATTTATGCATTTATGCATGAGAACTAAATAGACTTTTAGATTCCTACTTAAACAAAAACTTTCCACGACAGTAGCATACTGACGAGAAAACACACACCCAACAGCAACAATAACAAAACAACAAAGCATGCTCAGTATGAGACATTGTCAGGATTAAGTTATACCAGCAAAACCGCAGTAGTGTCACTTTCTTTCTGTCAACATATAGACTTATCAATCATGATCATCCTTTTTTTAAAAAATGATTTTAAAAAAACGGATTTGACACACTCACCATTTAATCATTTCCAGTAACATATATGTTTGGCTGAAATTATGTCAAATGGATGTAATGTAGGGTTTGTTTGCAGCTTTTGAAGGCTATGTTTTGGAGAAAGCAATCTTGCTGTGAAACTGTGGAAATGTAAATTTTATCAGGCTGACTCTGGTTGGTCACCTTTCCCCCTGTGATTTGTTATCAGTACAATTCTTTGTCGCTTAATCTAGAGCTATGCACACCAAATTGCTGAGATGTTTAGTAGCTAATAAAGAAACCTTAAAAAATAATATAAATGAATGAAATATAGATAAACTGTGAGATAAATATCATTACAGCATGTAATATCAAATTCCTCCTGTCTCCTCTGTCAGTTTGTGAAGTGGTTGACATTTTGTAGCTAGTTTAAATTATTAAAAATTATAGACCCCAGATATCTGCTTTTGTTTCTTCATGGAGCCGTTTGTTTTGCACTCACACAGAAAGATGAAGATTCACTGATCTTTCACTGCCTTGGAGAAGCCGATGACATGTACCAAGGACACTGGCAGGGGAAACCAAAGATGTCCCTTTTGACCAGCATTCCAATGGCAGCTGTGACTTAATGATCTTCATAATTTATTCTAGAAATACTTGTGTGTGAATTCAGTGTTAACTGTGGGACAAAATTTCGTCTTCCAGAAAAAAATCCATAGGGAAAACAACCTACATAGATTCAGGTCCACAGGGTGTCAATCAGCTTTTCCTTCCTAGCCCCCAAACTGCAACTAATCTAAGTTTATCCCCTTACTACCATATCACCACCCACCCCTTTTTAAAGCTTTAGGTGCTTAACATAAAGTCTACATATCTAAGTGAGAATTTAGCTCACTTGCTAGAGCCTAACATGTCCAAGGCCCTGATTATATCCCCCGAATAACAACAAAAATTCACTCACTTAAATATATGATTTAGTGCTTCTTTGTATATTCATAGTTGTGCAATCTAGTTTTAGAACATCATGATCACCCCTGAAAGATACCCTGTACCTATTAGCATAGTTCCCATCTTATTTCCCCAACCCCTAGACAACCAGTTCACTACTTTATTAGTTTTCTCTGTCTAGTTGCTTGTTCTGAACATTTTATTTAAGGATCATACAGTGGTCTTTTGTGAGCGGCTTCTTTCACTTAGAATAATGTTTTCAAGGTTCATCATATTGTGGCATGTATCCGTACTTTATTTGTTTTTAATGACCAGATAATATTCCATTGCATATTCCATATTCGTTGACCCATTCATCGGTTTATGGACCTTTGGACTGGTTCTGGTTATATGATTATGACTAACACTGCTATGAACATTCACGAACAAGTGTTTGTGTGCTCACATGTTTTTAATTCTCTTGCTGCACTTTACCACCTTCATCGCCTCTACCCCTCAACCACAACCAACACCTCCACTACCACCTCTCTTTCTTTTTTTATTGCCTGTCCAACTTCTCCATCATCTTAACCCCCACTCCCACCACTCCATCTTTATTGCCATCACCATTACAAACACCATAATCATCTCCATTACCACAGCCACTGTCCCCACCACCGTTACCTGTACACCTCATTGCCTCAACACTTTCACTGTCACCACCATCTCTTCCCTCACCTCTTCCACCTCTCTTCATAGCACTGTGATAACAATGCAGATGAATTTATCATGGTTACCTTGGTTGGCTGTCAGATAATTTTACCCATAAAAGCATCTCTGGAGGTTTGGTGAGAGTAGTTAAGAAGCAAGAATGGCAATGAGAAACTTGACCTTATCAGTCAATCTTTGTACTTCTTTAACATCTTTCCAAGCTTCAGAAAAGGTTTTATAGCCCCCAGATGTTCAAGGAAGTTATTCAAAAGAACTAAGTAACAATGCATTTATTCCTTAGAATTGTGGTAGTGAGGAGCGTGCTACAAGATGCAGAAAGTGAATGTTTCCATACTGCTGAATGACTGAAACCACACAGTGAATACATGAAAGGAAGATGCAGGCATTTTGCTTTAAGACTTGTCGCATAATTTGTTGTGAAGTTTATTCCCTCTGATAATTACATTTGTCCAGCCTCAGCTCTTAAACAGTCAGCTGTTTTTGGCTAAAGGAGAACAGATTTCCCCCGGGATGAATCATCTCTAGGTAATGTGCCAACTCAGAAAGCAAACCAGAAATGTAATGATTAGGGCAAAACAGAACACTGTAAAGGCTAACCCTTCTGCCTCATGCAGACATGAGAACTTTCCACAAAAGGTCAGAAGTTAAAGGACAGCCCCTGGTCTCAGTAACAGAGTCCTTTCCTCTTGTCAGTCTCTCAATTTCTAGTTTATTGTCTCTATCTTACATCCTCCCCTAGCATCTTCTTTGACCAACGCTTCCCAATTTCTATGTCATTAATTCACTAACAAATTGATGCTCACACTAGATATTAAGAGAAATAAAAACAGTCCATATTCTGTGATCACCAAATTATATGAGACACTGAATCGTGTTTCATTTATATTAACTCATTAACCACTCTGGAAAACTCTGTAAGATTAGCAGAATTGGCATTAATAATTCCCCTTTGTAGATGAAAACACTGATAGTTTATTTGAACAAGCTCTAAGCTCATGAGTAACAAAAGAGTGATTCAAACCAGATGTGTATGACTAATGTTACAGAGAGGCCTGGAAGATATACTCTCAAGATCGTGCCTGTTTCAATTCAGCCAGCCAGGAAACTGCAGGAGATATTTGGCATCAGAATGAGCAGAGAAGACAAATGTGTTGGACTTCATAGAAGGTCTTGGGGAATCCACCTTTAATTTACTCTTTCGACACATGTTTACCAAGCTTTTATCATATGCTGGGCTTTCTTCTAAGCACTGTACATACAGCAGTAAGGGCAGCAAAAGCTAAAACAAGTAACAGCAAAAGAAAAAATAAAACACGCACACACAAAATTCAGAAGCAGCCTTCAAACAAGGATAGATGGGGAAACCAGGTGTGGTGGCACATGCCTTTAATCCCAGCACTCAGGGGAGGTTGAGGTAGATAGAGCATTGTGAGTTCAAGGTCGGCTTGGGCTACAACGCGAGTACAAGGCCAGCCTGAGCTACATAATGTGACCCTGTCTCAAAAACTAAAAAAGAAAAAATAAAAAGGATAGATGTGGATTGTGAGTGGACGCCCTAGCCTCACTGGTCCTGGACTGGGATAAAACTCTGAGGTACATGTTCCACATTGTCTCCCAGAGCTGCAAGACAGAGTCAGCCTCCAGCTGCTCAGCTCATCAGTATCAGCTTGTTGGTTATGTCCTCTATCTCTAGCCTCATGACTTTGTTTTCTGGAATCCCTTGTCACAGGAATTACTTGCCCTGGCATCTTTATCTCAAGGCGGACATTGACAGGTGTCCTGCCTGAGACAATACCTTCATGATTTTCATGCCAGGCCCTAAGCATGGACCCCAGAACACTGCCATAGATGAATATGCTGCCTTTCACCTACTTCCCAGCATTCTTTGGGCTTGGGTTTCTTAGATGAAAATGCCCCTTAGTACTAACTGCCTTATTTAAAACCTGACATTCTTCGGTGGTGAACAAGCAGCCACTTGTGAAGCGCTAACAACTGTAAGCAGAGCCTGCTGCCTTTCATTTGTAAAATGCAGCTTTTGTCCCCCATGCACTAATATGCAGAGATAGAAATAGGCATCCCCAGCCACTTCCAGTTACAGAACCCACTCATCACATGCATGTGCACGTGATATACACGCTGGACTCCACTGAGGTTTCAATCAATTAATTTTCACACGCCTGTGTCAGATCAACCAGTAATGAACCCGGTGTCTCCATTTTCCAGACTGGAGCAGTTGATGTGGAAAAATTTTCCCCATTAAAACTTAATCTCTGGAGCTGGGCGTGGTGGCACACACCTGTAATCCCAGCACTTAGGAAGCTGAGACAGGAGGATCTTAGCAAGTTTGAGACCAACCTGAACTGCATAGTGAGACCCTGTCTCAAAAAATAGGGCCGGGATTTAGCTTAGTGGTGTGTGCGCCTGCCTGGCAGGCTTGAGGCTGTGAGTTTGATCCCCGGTATCAAGAAAAAAAAAAGAAAAAGAAAAAGAAAAGAGAAAGCTTAATCTGTGACCTTTACCCAAAAGTCATAAAAGTCAAAGGCACTAATATTGCTTTCTTCACCTTTCATGTCTAAAAAATAAGAATGATTTCCTGAAGTTACTGTGAGACCCAAATGGTGATACACTCAATGGTTATATCCAAATATTACTGACTCTTACTAGTTTTTTGGTTTTTTTGGTTTTCTTGGTACCAGGGATCAAACTCACAACCTCGCGTCTGCCAAGCAGGCACTTACACCACTGAGCTAAATCCCTAGCTTTATTTTTTGAGACAGGGTCTCACTATGAACTTCATAGTTCAGGCTGGTCTTGCACTCAGTTTGTAACCCAGGATGGTCTCAAACTCACAAAGATCCTCCTGCCTCAGCCTTCCAAGTGCTGGGATTAAAGGTGTGCACCACCACGCCCGGCTTGACTCTTATTAGTTTTCCTAATATTATTTGTGATAAAGGAGAGCAGATCCAAGGAGGTTATAAACTCTGTTAAGAGTTAGTTACTGCTACATGACAAATTGACCCAAAACATACTGCCTTAAAATAATACACATTTATTTGACTTGCAATTCTGCAGTTTGTCATTTTGGACTAAGCTCGATGGGTGGTTCCTCTGTTCTTGGCCAGGCTCCCGGTGTGACTGTGGTCACTGTGGGCCCTCTGGGTGGCTCAGCTTTGCGAGGAGCCTAGCTGTTGCTGAGGCTCCGCCTCTCTTCTCCAGGTGTCTCTCAGTCGTCACCAGGCCAACCAAGGTTTGTGCTCATGGCAAAATCACAAGTCCAAGAAAGAGTGAAAGCATGCAGGACCTCTTGAGGCCCAGATTCCCTACTTCTGCTATGTTCCATCAGCCAAAGCAAGTCACATACCAGTCTATATCCAAGGGATAGAGAAATAGACTCCACCTCTCGATAGGAAAAGCTTCCAAGTCGTATTACAGAATGTGCATACAGAGTTGAGATAATATGGCTCTCTTTGCAATCAAACAAGCTCAAAGAGGCATCTGGAATTCTCCTTTTTCTCCTCTATGTGCTGAGTATCTCATGGAAATGAAAGGTTAGCGTGACTCTTCTCTATGTGACACACAGGTGGATATTTTTCTGCTTGCATAATATTTAAAAGAAAAAGCATAGGACTCTGAGGGTCAACAGCCTAAGGGAGGATTTGAGAATCAGGAGCAGGGTGGTAGAAGGACTGGGGAGGTCACTGACAGGATGTGGCAGCCTGTTGATAAGGCTGACCTAAATCCTGAAATGACAAAACTAATCCCTCCTATTCAAAGCAGTAGGGTTTCAGCCACCATTGTTAACCCCTAAATACCAAGACTGTGAAAAAAAAGCAAAATTTTAAATGTATAAAACAGCACTGGATCCTCGACCAGGATTTGGCAAATACCTTTATTCTGGGCACTTCTGTGATTCTTCCCCCTTGTCTTTTATTTGTTGTTATTCTGTTGGAATCAAAACTGAATTTTATTTTGGAGGTGAGATTGGCGTATTTTCTTTTCCTCCTAATCTTTCCTATACAAAAATACACTGTTCTCTTTGCTAAAGGGACAAAAAAGACTTATTACTCAGGGATGAAAAAGAAATCGTGTGTCAGAGACAGCCTAAGCATACACAAGCTGTACCCTGGGTGTCTGGGGGTGTGGGGTGTGTGAAGTGACCGCTGCCTTCTGTGGTACCATCTTACTTCTTAACAGAACCATGGCAATCTCCAGTTTAAGAAAGATGAAGCAAGTGCTAATGGTGTGTGTTGTTAAACTGTCAGAGGCCGTAGAGATAGAAAGCCCCAGAGACCTAAATTCATGTGTTCATCTGTTATTAAAAGCAGAACTCCAAACTAGGCCAAACCTGGCTCCAAAATAGAGGACTTTCAGTCCTATTCATGAAAATCCATTTTTCTGTCCATGCATATTGATTTGACTGTGCCCCATTTGAATTTCTACCCTCTGAGCTATTATTTAAGTGCCTTGGGTACAAATAGCCTGCTTAGTTCTGAGACTCATCAGCAGTTCTTTAGTCAAGATATCCCAATTATCTCAGCATCATTTGATTCCAGAGCAATGATTTCAAACCAAGATGAAACTCTGGATGTTTTTCCTAAGTGAGAAGATGTTACAAGCTGGTTCCTCAGAAAACAAAACCTAAGATAGATATGCAAATACTTTATCTTGGAGTGTGATTCTAGGGAGCAGGAATGAGGGAAGAGAAGAGAGAGACAGACAGAAAGAGAGAGAGACAGAGAGACAAAGAGAGAGATGGAGACAGAGAGAGAGAGAGAATCCAGAAAGCCAATTCCAGAGTGCATTGTGGAAGTAGTGATATTCACAGATCCCTGAGTGTTTGATGTCCTATAAAATCCTACTGAGACCATCTTTTGGGGCAATGAAAGGAAGAAACATTGATCCTTCAGCTCCTGTCTCCCTCTGGTCAAGGACTGTCACAGGTAGGGCCACGGCTCCTCTGTTTTTCCAGGCTGTACACGTGAAACTCAAGGGGCCCTTTGCGAGGACATCTTGAATCCAATGACCAGAAAAACTCCAGGGCAGAAGTGAGAGCTGGGACTGAGATAGCCACTGTCGGCCCCTCTTTCTGTAGGCTGGTTGAAGTCTGCATGGAACTGGCTGTCAACTCTGTGGCGAGACTAAAGTCAGGGACAGGAGAGTTTCACGGTGTGTTTCACAGGGTAGGAGGAACACAGGGGACAGAGGAAGCCAGCCCCAGCCAGGGCACGGCGTGGTACTGGGCAGGTTACACCAGTCTCAGTGCTAGGGGGCACCATTCACATTTTCCCGTCTCAGTGTTCAGGGTTTCAAGCACAATTTTGTTTGAGAGAGCCTGGGAGTGGGGAGAGGAAGGAAAGAAAATCTTCAGAAACATTTTTCTAGAGTAATTTGGAGGACTAGTAGTACAAAGTCAAGAACAGATGGGAAAAATAAAGTTCTAAATACTGGCAGTGGGTCAGAGGTGTGGATGATAACAGAAAAATGACAAGGAAAATGTTTGTTTGTTTGTGTTTGTATTTGCTTTGGTTTTGCTTTTATTCAAATTCTGAACACCCGGAGGTGGTGGGCCAAAAAGTTTACAGGACCTCAAAGACAGGGCTGAGCAATTTTGACAAAACAGTAACACAGAAGAAAATGGGATAGAACTGACATGACTCATTAAAAGAGAACAGAGCAAGGACCAGGGTGGAGATCAGTGGTACTGTGCTGGCCAAGCGTGTATGAGTGTCTCAGTGAAATCCCCAGCACTGCATTAAAAAAAGAAGAAAAGGGTATGTGGGTCAGGGAAAAGAGAGAAATCTAAAAGGGGACTTTCACATAAAAATAGTACCCGGGGGGTTGGAGGACAGTGGCTGGTGATGGATTCAGGTTGCCTTTTGCATTTCCAGGTTGCTATTTTGAGATCATCTTGCTGAAATAACAAGTTCCTCAGTCTCCTCCCCTTTACTCTCACAACCATCATCAAGGGGACCTTGATTACAACCTCCTGCACCGCACTGGTGCTCTCATCCTGAATCTTCTTGTCCAACACTTTTCCAAAGTTAAGAGTTCTTAGGCTCTGAGCTCGGACCAAAAATTTCATTCATCCTACAACCAGATACTTCAACTTCTGCTCTCTCAAGTTCTTAAATCTCTGCACTTCCCCATCAAACTCACCTAAACTTCTCCTACATCTTCTTCCAGTAAGTCCAACTCCCCAATCCCACCCAGGGTCAGCATTTACCATATTCTGCCCTTCCACTCTGGACCACAAGCCCCAGACTCTTCTCTGCCTGACCCTCTGTTATGCCTGGGGTCTTGAGGAACACTAGGAAAATCATCCAATACCTGAACAAGTAGTATTAAAAATGCATTGTCATTGAAATGCTCACACCCATCACATGGCAATGTAAATTAGTGAAACCACTTCAGAAAAATATTTAGCAAGATTTACTAAAGCTAAACACAAGTATACACTATGATTGACCAATTCCATTACTATATGTCTACTCAACAGAAATATATAGTTTTGTTCACCAATTGACATCAACTAGAATATTCTTAGTTGAAATAGTCATAATTGCTCCAACTGGAATCTACACAAATGCCCATTAACAACAGGATGGGAAAATGAATTATGGATGTTTAAATGTGGAATGCTAACAGTAATGAAAATGAACAAACTATAAATACATGTTGAAATGATATAAATCTTACTGGCTCAGTGTAGAATAGAGGAAGCCAAAGACAAAACAAAACATATTGCTTGATTCTGTGTATATAAAGTTCAAAAGCAAGACAAATGAATCCATCATTTTAGAAGTTTAAAGAGTGGCTTTCCCTTGGAGTAAATGGTTAATGACTAAAATGAGACACAGGGAGTTTTGGGGGTGTTGCTAATACTCTGTTTCTTGATATGAGCACTGGTTACAAGAATGTTGCTGTTAGTAAACTTCACTGGGTTGTCCCTTCAGTTTTAAAGGCCTTCCAAATACAAAGGACTCTCTGATGCCACCCCTTTCCCTTCCTTTCTGTCAGTATGACTTTATCTTGTATTTGAAGGGGAAACTGAAATGATCAGTAGGGGCACAGATTCACAATTCTGTCCTAAAGTGAAAAATGCCTCCTGTAGTAAAACAACATCACAGTCTACAATTATCCACCCCAAAGTACTTCCATTTTCTGTCCCTCCAGTTTCACAATGTCTCTTTCTTATTCTGTACTTCCTTAGTGCATCAAGTGGGCTTCGGCCAGCACTGGGTAACATGAAGAGAATTTAACAACAAGGACTATTTATGAAGGTGTGGACTGGTGAAGGGAAGCCAAGCAGGAGAATGCAGTGTCCCAAGATTAGCTACGTGAGAGGCCCTCTCATTCCTAGTTCCAGAGAGGCAAGGAAAGAAGCAACTTTCCTGAACTGGAACCTGACCTAGAAATGGTAATTATATTACCTGGAGAGGACTACCTGACCAGAGCTATTGTAATCCCAAATAATGAGTACGGTAATCCAAGTACTGAAATCTTTTCTCTAGTTTTCCTCACAATCCAAGAAGTTACATTTATAAATCCATTGAGACGTTATTGGAATCCTGGTAAGTTAATTCCAATCTACCACCTCCAATACAACCCATGGTGAGAATAAAAATTCTGAGACATATTCAAGGTTAAGGGCAGCCAAGGGGTCCTGAGTCCAATCCTCGTGAGGACATGCGGAAAAAGGCCTTGATCCTAGGCCTCTCTCAGAATTTATTAACTAGTGAAGCAAGGGGGTGGCTTGAGGATGAGTGACAGTGAGGATGGCAGGAACTACGCGAGTAATTTGAGCTGGCTAACAAGGTAGTGAGAAAGGTGTCTCTGCAAAATGCAGATGAAGATATGCAAGGGGCTCAATTTGCACAACCCAATCAAGATAGCAACTGAATTGTATTAGGAGGCTGCTGCTTCAGTTTCTGATATGCAAACTTTATGCCCTGGGAACTCATAGCCTCTTTCTTGTGGCTCATTCCCAGTCAACATTCCTGGAGCTCACTGTATCTGCCATCCCACTGTGCTTTATACATTTTACAAAGGTCACTTTGGGAGAAAACAGGACACTGTCTGATGGCTTTAAAGACTACATACCAGTACCTGCTTCTGATATGTAAACTTTGATGCCCTGGGGACTCATAGCCTCTTTCTCGAGGCTCATACCCAGTTGACATTCCTGGAGCTCACTGGCTCTGCCATCCACTGTGCCTATATATTTTATAGAGATCACTATGGGAGGCAACAGGACACTGTCAGATGGCTTTAGAGATTACATATTAGCACCTCAGCTAGCCTTATTTGCAATGCTTAGAGCCAATTGAAGAGAGAAGGAAATACCATAGTCAGCTCTGTATACATCAACATAAGGAAGTAAGTTTTGATATAATCAAAGTTGCAGCAATTGTTCTGAGTTCAAGGGGACCCGCTCAAGTTGTCTCCCACAAGAGCCACAGCCTTTGGTGGAGAGATGGCAATGTGGTAGAGAAAAGGCTGGGAATGAACAGCACAGTTACCATCCCCTCAACCATTGAATGACTTGTGTTTTAACGGTTCCAGTGAATCCTACCAGAAACCAGGGGAAGGAAGCTAGTGATGATCTATAGAAGCTGGCACTGCCAAAACCTAGAACACAGTGGAGAAGGGCTAAGCACTGGTTTGAAAAGGTGGAGAAAGACATCTGAAATACTTCTCCCCCATGGGCATCTCCTGGTCACACTGATGGCTGAGTCTATTGGGGCTGAAGGAAAGAATATCATAAAAGATACTTCAGGAAAATGGGGGTTTGTGGTAAAGAATCAGAACTTGAGGGCCATGAGAAATAAAGGACTCTTATTGTATATGGGCTATGCCATAGCTTCTTTTCTATCTGTTTTATATGGCTACTGATTTTGCTCCTTCATAATGCTTGCTACAGGGAATAAGACATACATCTTCTCCACTTGCCCTTTTGGTGTCAACCTCTCAGCTTCTACTGTCATTGCAGATCTCCCTCCTTTTCTAGATGTTTCCTCATTAAGTTCTCCCAAAAAGCATCCCATGAGCTCTTCCTTGACATTCACGAGAGGCACCATCATACATTGCTGAGTAGCTTGTGTTTGGAATATCTGAGCTCTGTCATGGGCTCATTCTTGGTCCAATGCCATGCTGCTGGAGTGCTGGGTCACATGCCATCTAATATGACCCACTTAGGTGGCTATATTATTATCTTAGTAATACAATATTATTTTATTATCTTAACTATCTCCTGTCTAAAATGTTTTCTTTTCTGTTTAGATGAACCCAAAGCAATGATTAGGGTATCCTGATCCTGGAAAAGCCCTGGGTCAAAGGGAGGGTCACAGGTACACATCAGAGAAAGATGCTACCAGCCTCAAGTGAGCTGAAGCTTGCACAGATCTGGCACCCATTCACTGCTTACCAGGAAGGCTGGCTAGTTGTCTTCTGGTTGGATCTTCCCTGACCTAGCGCGGTGGGTTCTCGGGAGGTGCTGATCTTCCTCTTCCTGGAGTCCATGCTGTTTGCGCGCTTACCAGGAAGGCTGGCTAGTTGTCTTCTGGTTGAATCCTCCCTGACTCAGCGTGGCAGGTTCTCGGGGTGGGGGGTGCTCTATAATTAAATGCTTTGACATTCCCTTTAGCAGGTGAAGCCTAACATTCTTCCCTTTGAGTGTGGTCTGACTGAAATATTTCTAATTGTTTACCTTTCCTGACCCTTTGTTTTCTTGTCTGTGTTCTAATTTCCCCTTCCTCTTGACCTTAAATGCAACTCTTATACAAGTCACATGAAAGTTATAGTTTCTGGGTATAGAACAGAGAACAAAATTTGTCCAGTCCTCAGCTCCTTTGGCCTCTCTGGTATATTTGATATTATTAACCTGTAACTTCAAACTATTTTCTGTTTTATGTGAAACCACTTTCCTCTGGGTCTTCTCTTACTCTCTGGCTGCCCTTTCACAATCTTCATTAGTTTCTATCCCTTTGTTCATCTTTTCAGTGTTGGTGTTTCCCTAAGGCACTAAATTTGGTTTGCATCTTGAAGTAAAATAGACATAAACCCAACCCTGTCTATAATAGCTTCAGTTACTACATTTATGCAGAAGGTCCCAGGAATCAGATATCTGTGGCATGCTTCTCTTCAGAGACACAAAACCACTTTTTTTCTTGCCTACTAAACACCTCCTCCTAGCTCACCCACGGCACTTCAAACTCATCAAGATCCACAGTGAAGTTTCACCACCGCCCCCTTCTAAACTTCTCTGCTTTAGGATTAAAGTCAGGTGTGCTCCCTCCCTAAATCATTCTCTAAGCCTTGTCTACACCACCTCCAAATTTCTCTCTCCTCTGCCTCCTCCTTTTGCTAACCATATCTGGGAGATCATAGATTCAGGGCTCAGTTCCTGCCTGGATCCAGCATGACCCATCACACCATACCCAGGGGGCATTTAATGAATGTGTTAAGCTGCTCATGTCATGCCTCTGTAATCTTTTGAAACTTAACGTTAAGATAAAAATGCAAACACTTTAGTAGGACATATGAAACTATTCAAGATTCAGTGACTGTCATCAATTGCAGTTCACCCATTTCTATCATTCTCTAGCTTACATGCTTGCAATTATCTTAAAAGGATGTTTCTTCTATTTCAGTCTGGGAAATACTGAAGACTTCATTCAGTGATGTTTTCAACTTGCCTCACCTCCCCGCAGCCGATTTAAGAATTCCTACTTTGTTCTTCTCTGAGTACCCCATATAACCGTGAACTATATTTATCATATTGCTTTGCAGAATTTGTCTTATGTTTTTCTGTTTCTTGACACTGTAAATTTAAATCAGTTACTGTTGCTGCACAGCGAGTAATAACACAATCTCAGTGGTCTACATCAATAAATATTAATCTCTCACCCCTCTTTAGGGTCCAGGCACTATGATTTGGGTTTATTTGAATGGTTCTGCTCATCTCTGTTGGGCTTACCCATGCATCTGTGAGTCAGATGGTCTTCATTTTAGGTTCAGCTAGATTTAGGCAGTTTAGCTGGGTTAGCTCTGTCTCATCTATTTCTCATCTTTGAAGATGTATTATAAAGTCTGATCAAAAATAATGGTGAGTTTTTAATTTTTAAAAGAAAAACTGTTATAGTAATAGGCACATTACCTTTTATTTCCTTTCAAAATACTCTCCCTTTCTTCATACACACTTATACCATTGTCCTTTCCACTTTCTGAAGCAGTTCTGGAAGACTTCTTTTGTGAGTGTCTTTAGTTGCACTCTTGTGGCTGTTTAATGCCCTGAATCAATTCAAAACATTAACCTTCCATGGCCATTTTGACTTTGGGGAAGTCAGAGATCACACAGTGCCAGATCTAGTGAATAAGGGGGATGGGGTCTCACCATAATGTTTCTGCGAAGCTGCCTTTTTGTTGGACGGCACTCAGCAGCAGCACTTATCATATATTTTTATCACACTTTGTAAAGGCAAGGAAGAGGACTTTGAGGACTGCTTCGGAAAGTGGCCAGAATGATAGGATAAGTGTGTTTGAAGCATGGGGGAATACACTGAAGGGATTGATGGCAATATGTCTTTTACAGTAATACACTTTTTAAAATTTAAATAGCCACCTTATTTTCCAATCACTTCTTGTGAATTCCATTTATCACAGTACCTGACCTTGAACTGTCAAATCAAACAGCATGAAGACATACCTAGAGCTGTGTCACAGAGCAGAACACCATTTCACTTGTCCCCATAGGTACTTTTCACTATCCAGTGTATAATACAACACTTCTGTGTTTCTTGCCACTTCTTATTAAAACATTCAAATGCAAGAAGATTTTCCCCATGGAATAACAGTGACTAGTTTGCCTCCCATGGAGCTATCTGAACAAAAGCCACTCTGGTAGTTTAGAATCTGTCCACAAATTTTTTGACATTCCCTTTAAAAGATGAAACCAGTTCTCTTCCCCTCACCTGTGTGTTTAGTGACTCGCCTCCAAGGCATGGAATAAGGCAGAAGTGACCATGTCCATAACTTCTGAGACCAGGCTATCAAAGGCCTTGAGCCTCCTTCCTTTGGATCACTTGCCCTGGAGCAAGCCAGCTACCAGTCACAATAGCACCTGGGCAACTCCATAAGAACATCTATGTGACAAGGAACTGAGACTTTCAGCCCAAAGCCATGTCCTTCTTGAAAATAGATTTCCCAACCCTTGTGCTCTTATGAAGACTGTAGCCCAATCAACATCTGTGTGTGTGCATGTGCATGTGTGTGTGTGTGTGTGTGTGTGTGTGTGCATCTATGCTGAGAATCAAGTCCAGGGCCTTGCACATGTTAGGCAAGTGCTTTATTACTGATCTACACCCCCCTAGTCCCCAACCAACATCTCAGATGCAGCCCTGAACTAGAACCACCCAACTATGCTGCTCCTGTATCTGGATTCTCAGAAACTTTGTAAGATAATATTCATGATTTTCAGCTTCTAAGTTTGAGAATAATCTGCATATAGCAATAGGTAAGTGTGTTAGTCACCTTCCTGTTACCTTAACAAATACCTAAGATAACCAATTTACAAAGAGAAAAGTTTCATGTGACTCATAGTTTGGGAGGTTTCTGTCCACATCAATTGGTCCCATGGCTCTGGGCCTGTGGTCAGGTAGCACATCAGCACTTGGGCAGATGGCAGAACAAAAACAACTTCCTACCTGGCCTGGAAGTGAAAGAGTGAAGAAGAGTCTGTGGTCCCCTAACCCTTTACAGAACACACCCTTACTGATGCAAAGGTCTCCCCCAAGATCCTATTTAAAGTTTCCAAACTCTCCCAATAGTGTCATCCTCGGAACTAAGCCTTTAAGGTCTGGATCTATGGGAGACATTTGTGATTCTAACTATAGTAATAACTAATGCAGCCTTTTCGTGACTAAATCATTAAACTCTCCCCTAAAACTCTAGTTTCATAATTGCAATATTACAGTCACTTCTGTACAGCAAAAAGAATAGAACATATACCTTTCCCACTCCCACCTTGGAATCTTTCTCTCTAGTATTAAAGAAAATAAGACAAAAGCAATTACTGTCTTCATCCGATATGAATAGGAAACTGTCAGGTTTTGGGAAGGAATGTCAGTTTTGACAATTGTTGACCAGGAATTCTGAGTTGAGTTGCTCATTTGCAGAGCAGGAAATGAAGAAACGCTAGGTTCATCCTTTTGACAGAAGCCTAGCCCCTTGTTTTCAAATTCCATGTTCGGCTCCTACCTCTTCAGAGAGACTTGATTGGTAGGACTCCAACATGACCCCCAGTTCATTGAAATGTCACTTGGTTTATGGTCCACAGTTTGCCCTGGAGGAAATAAAAACCCAGTCCAGCCCAGAGGTGATAATGAGAGAAATCATGTGGTTCCTAAAAATAATGAAAAAAGAGAGCAGCATTTGAGGTGGTGAGTCAGTGTTGTTTGGGAGGCAAGAGAAGGAAGCAGAGAGAGGAGCAGAATATAAAATGCACTAGGCAGGAGATAAACATGGGCCCTGCAGTCACACAGCCAAAGATTCTCTAGCTGCAGTGTGGCATAGGGCAGAGGGCTACCTGAAGGCACATCACTAAATCTTACACCAAGAGTAGCCCTTAGAAGACCCCAGGTAAAATACAGGTGTGTGGTCCTGGAGGGAGAGGACCAGGGCTCTTCTTCTCTCCACCAGGTCAGACTTTGTCACCAAATGACAAAGAACTGGAAACAGAGAGGCTGAGGCCCTGAAATGACTTTACAAGAACACAAATAGTACCTAGAATATGAATACAAAACATACTTGCTAAGTAAAAGAGAAATAAGAAGGACCAAGAAGGGATGGTTCTTACAAAGACTGTGAGAATTGGAGTAAAAATGGGGGAAATTCAGAACCCTAGTGTCACAGTGGAGGGGCCTCTCTCTTGCTTCACTAGGTCCTCATGGAAGATCCAGTACCTAACAGACCTGCCTAACCCTGGGCACGATGCCCCCACCGCAGGGCAGCTCCCTATCACTGACTGGTATTAGGATCACAAACGGGCTAGCCAGGCGTGGTGGCACACACCTGTAATCCCAGCACTCAGGAGGCTGAGGCATGAGGATCATTGTGAGTTTGAGACCATCTTGGGCTATAAAGTGAGCCCAAAGTCAGACTGAACTGTATGGTGAGACCATGTCTCAAAAAGACCAAAAAAAAAAAAAATTAAAAAATTAAAAAATAACAAATGGGACAGCTCTTAATGTCATTTATTCTCCAGAGCACCCATGGGGTAAGACCAAGGCTTCAACCCCTACTGCACCGTGTTTTGCTCCTGCCCTGTCCTGCTTCCCATGCCCCACTTCAGACGTTTTCTGAGAGTGCTCTCTACACAAGTCACTGACATGAGCACTCTTAGTGCAGACTCTTATGTAAAGAGCTTGACTCCAGCCCACCGCCATTGCTGACGATACAGCTGTTGGGACAGCCTTGGCTAAGAGATGGGTCAGCAAGATGAGGTTCAAACAAGCAGTCAGTGAGGTCTGGGAGAACAAAAATCAGCACACGTTAATGTGAGGGAAAAAGGTTTGTTGCAAAATTGATATTTAGTAAGCAGTTTCCAAAAATCCAATGATCTGTACCAGGGAATGTGTTTAGTCCTCCCAGAACCAGTTTCTAATTAAAGACTATTTCTTTGGCACTTATCTCACTCTTTATTGCACTGCAAATGTATGTGTTTGCTATGCAAAGTCTCAATTCTTCATGGATGTCACACTCACAGTGTTGCTTCTTTCTTGCCTTGATAGCTGTGACCATAGCTGGCATTCCATGTAATAGGTTCTAGAGTTTACAAAGCACTCCACATACTCAAATCATTGTTTATGGACTGATAGTTTCTCAGCACTTGAGAATTTACTAGAAACGTTGAATTCCAGCCTCTACCCCAAATCTAAGAATCTCTAGGCTGGCTGTAGAAATCTCTGCTTTAACAAGACTTCAGGGTAATTTTATGAGCACAAATGTTCGAAAGTTACTGATGTACATCATCTCATTCAACTTGTTGACAGATGGATTGATTGGAGAGAAGATAGCCAACAGAAAACCATAGACAACAAAGTGCAACAGCAACAGAAACCGAATTCACTCCCAATAAACATTTCTCCAACTAGGTACATGTGGTGGGAGTGCTGTCGCAGTCCACCAGTGGTGCTCAGATCTCAACTTCAGTATTGGCTGGTTCGAGCAATTTATTGCATTCAGTCACTGCTTCTTCATCAACAGAATGGGTATAACCGTGGTGCTGTCTCATTCTGGCTAATATGTTACATCCATCCAAAGAAATACTATGCAATCTTATGGTTAAGATAGATGTGCAGAACTTCTGTTGAAAATCCTTTTAAAAAATAATAAAAGAAAGGAAGAAAATCCTCTTTTATTTAAACATGCCATTTCTTAACTATCTTTCTAGAAATTAAGGAGACACTTATCTCTTCTTGTCCTTAATAAGTTTAAAAATTCTATTGTTATCATCAAGGGCCCATCTATGGAGGTAGAGAGAACTAGGCAAACTTGAGAAGTGCGTGAGTGATAAAACCAGAAGTGTACCATGGATTTAAAGATAAAGTGTTGGTCTAAAGTCATTTGGCTTGCAATTGATCTTGCCTATTCTTTCCTGAAACATTGGAAACAACTCAACCTTTCTCTCCATATCTCTTATTCTTTGCCAGTGAAGCCTGGGTACTTGCTCATGGTAACAACGGAGCCATAAACCACAATGGAAGGGAACAAGTTATTTCTCAAGCCTTTGCTGAGTCACACCTGATGAGGCCCCACTGGTCAAACCAAGTCAGAGGACAAGATCAGAATCAAGGTAGAGAAACTGATCCCACGTCCATGGGCAGCTCAGAGACACGTGGCAAAGGACGTGGAACCAGAAAGTGTTAAAGGACACAAAATGGTGTTCTCTAAAATGGTTGTGAGCTCAACAGTGACAGCCAAGCCCAGGAGACAACAGATGTTAAACTAGCTCTGTAATGCTGAAAGTAAGTGCCTAGCACTGTCAGGAAAACCTATGAGTTTATAAAGCCAGGAATTAGAGTGATAAATAAATGCTAGACTTTGAAAAGCTATAGGGCCCTAAGGTATGCCAAAATTAGAAATTCTCTGCTCTCTGCTGGTTTTGTTTTGTCACAATGAAACAGAAATTTCAAGACAACATGAGATAGATGGCAAATCGTTTCATTCTCTGTTTAGTTCCCCTGATATAATGCCTCTCAGTCACTTGGTCTCTTTCCTGGGCGTGCTACCCCCACCAGACCATAGGAATTTCCTAGAGAAGTAGGGTTTCTGCTGCTATCCCAGTACAAGTCATTCTGACAGGCACAGTGTGTATTTGTTTTTCTATTTGTTTCTCTAATTCTTCTTTTTATTGACATAAGTGATGGGCCGCCAATTACATGGATATAGTTTTTAAACTTGAGACAAGAAGGGATAAGCATCTCTCTAGTTTCTATAAAGATAAACAGCAAGGAAACAGGATGTTTGAACAAACAAGGGGTTTTAACAGAAGGTCTGCAGATGTTGCCCGTTTCTCTCCATCACTGTAGATGTGGGGCATGTCTCTAGAAAGGAGCAGGAAGCCTTGGGGCACCTTACTCAAGAACAGTAGATAAAAGTCATGGTCTGGCAAACCAGCTGCTTCCTTGAGAAAGGAAATATTATCAGATAGTAATGCCAGGACCCCAGGCAATGCAGCATCCCAGGGGTCATTGGCTTAACCAACGTGCCCTTGTCTGTGTAAACTTGGAATTGCAGTGGAGGTGGGGCAGACAGCTGGACAGGCTGACTGTGTTGGCATGCGGTACAAATGGAAAGGTACCATCTGTGCTGCTGCGGCTGCTGCTGAACAGCGATGATGCAGAGCTGTGACTTTTCCAATGTTCCATCTGTGTGCAACTGAATTGCTCCCTTAAAATTAAAAATATCCATATTTGATATACGTCCTTTATTGTAATGATCTTCATACTCCTTCCTTAATTTCTACAGCATTCACTTCAGAAGAAGTCTGACATAAAATATTAAAAACTAGGAAGGAAAGTCTTTGGGGGGATGATTGGGTTTTTGCTTCTCTAGTTGACTTCTTTTATATTTTCTTGAGATTTCAAAAGCAACTTTCATATGCAAAATTCCTTCTGAGTCTTCTGAAAAAAAATGCCCTGAAATGATCACTATATAGACAGGTGGAAGGAGAAAGTATGTTATCTTCACACAGGAGAAAAACAGGACACGAATTTGCCAGAATTTGAAGTAACCCACTTTTCCAAATCACAAAGATCTGCAATTGAATTTCTTCATACAAATCCTGTTGGTTCTGAAGAATATTCTGAGAATAATAATAATAAGGGTAATTAGAAGCACAACTTGAATTCAGAGTGACTTGTTTCTAAAGAACTAAAAGCATAAGAGGGAACAGAATTTCTCAGAGGGGACGCTAACGTGCTTCTCTCCAGGTACAATTACAGATTAGAAGTCTGTTGTTACCTTACCATGGCAACCTTTGTACTTAATTTCCTAAGTGTTGAACTTTTGTCATCCTATTCATGTGGGGGAGCCCTTCAACTGCTGCTCCCCCTGGATTCACATCATGTCAGTGCCTTCAATGCTTGACATTCTCCAAGTACATGCTATGCATGCACATCCCCAAACCAAAAGTGACAGCAAAGGCCAGGAGGAATTTGACTGTGCCCTCAGCAAAAGCAATTAGATGTGTTCTTTCCGCTTGCTGGAAACCAGCAATTTAATGTAGCTCCAAAGGTTCAATGCCAAGTTCAAAAGCAATACTTTGGCCTTATGCTTCATTCAATTTTAATAAATGCTTATTAAGTATTTACTCTGTGCTGGGAGCTGTAGGAAATACAAAGACTAAAATACACCACATTTTCTGATCTCAGGATGTTTACAGTGCAGTGGGAGAGTGAGATCCAAATTATTATAAAGTACTTCTAAAGGTGTGGTCACCATTCTGGCGGCAGCGGCACTATCTCCCAGGGCCCCAGGAGAAATGCAGAACCCCAGTCTCCATTCCAGACCTTCTGAATCAGGATCTCTGGGAGTGGGGCTCAGTAATCTGTGTTTTTCCATAATTCTTCTAGGTGATTCTAATGCTCCCCACAATTTGAGAAATCACTGTTGTAAAGCAATACAGCCCAAATAAATAAAGGAAGAAAAAGTAAAAGGGAAATGACTTCCATTTTGGAAGGAGGACTTTCTGAAGTGACACTTGCATTGGATGATACTATGTACCCCCAAGTCCTCATAAACTTTTGATGGGGCAGAGTCTGGCGCTTGCGATCAGTTCGTTGCCTAGCACTGGGATTGATGATGTGAGTGCTGCATCCGCTCAGGGGTGGAGCTGAGATACAGTGTAAAGGAGGCAGGTCTTCCTCTCTTGCTAGTGCCCTCCCCCCGCCTTGCCAGCGAGCCTTGCTGTCTGCAGCCGCCATGAATGGCAGCCCTGCCACACCTTGCTGCCTTGGAGCCAACTAAGTATGGACTGAAACTCCTGAGAAACTGTAAGAAATAAACCCTTCCTTCCCTAATTTTGGGCATCAGGTATTTTGTATCAGCAACAAGTGAAAAGTAACTAAGACAACACTATTTCCATGAAGCTATGAAGCTTAACTGAGGTATTGAAATGCAGGGAGCGGATGAAGCATGAAGACATTCCAGATGAGAAAAACATGGGCCACACCACAGAATTAAGAAAGCAAAGGCAAATAGAAGAGCCTAGATTGGTTGGCATGAAAGAAGACAGATCAGGGACCAAAGATAGGCTGGCATCTCAAGCACCCAGCTGAGAAGTGTGTCACCTCCTTCAGTCAGAGGTGGAACAACACGAGAGAAGTCCTCTGGGAAGGTTTGCCTTCAGGTTTCCAACGATAACTTGAAAGAGAAACCTACACAGGAAATGAGGAAACAACTGAGTTAATAATTACAATCACTTGGGCAGGGGACAATGAAATTAAGTAGTTTGTAGCAGAAACATAAAAATGAGACAGAAACATTTAATATAAAAGTAATTACAGAAGCTTTAAGGCCTAGTTCGACATGATTTAGCAATTGATCCAGGAACATGAAAATGGAGAGAATCAACACCTTGATGAACAAGAGATGTGCTGTGTTATAAACCGAAAAATAAGGATATTAGGAGTTGATTTTGAAGGCATTTGTTTTGATATCATTGATGCACCATGCCACCAATAGAATTGCAGGTATAGAGTTTATAATAATATCCATGATATTTTGACCACGTAGCCACTGAGCTAAATAACTGACCTATATTAAGATGCACACTGACTTTATAAGCAAAGCATTTATACTGTATTATTATTATTGAAATTCTGTTACATATTATAAAAGGTACAAAATAAGAATGACTTCTACATACAGATTCATTCTAGTGCATAGAAGGAATCAGGTGATAGACAGTGCAGAACAGATATGGTGGCTCCATGATGTCATTTCAGCAGCTGAGTTCCTTTTCAAGTCCTGCTTCAGCATCCTCCACTGAACAGGTCCATCCTCTAGGGTGATTCATCACTCAAGATGGTTGAGGGGAACTCCAGCCATCATGATGAGGAAACTGGTCCCTACTGAAGGAAGGAGTTTAAAGAAAGAGAGATTGAAGAAAGAACCTTGGAGAATGACCACAAAAAGAACCCAGAAGACACATACGAAAGAGACAAAAGAAACATGCAGGCTCATTTCTGCAAAAAGGCAAGGAAACAGAAAGCTTCAAAACAAAAGCAAAGGTCAGTAAGTGGTGTCTAATTGTGCAGTTCCCTTGGACTGAAGCATAGACACTGGATTGGAGAATCCGAGCTTCTTGGTGACCTCAGAATAAAAGCATCATTCAAGTGTTCTATGACAACAGGTCATAGAATTAAGGAAATACTAGATGGTGAAGGAATGGAACAGTGATTTCTCACCCATGAAGTTTGATGATACAGGGAAAGAGAGATATGGTGATAGTGACTGAATTTTAGTAGTGTTGAGGTAATGCTTTCATAGATTAGATAATCGGAACACAGTTGCCATTTATGATGTCAGGTCTCTCCAGAGACTAGATTTAAATCACTTGAGTATGTGAGCTGGGACAGCAAAGCTCTTCCTCCATGATCTGCAGATCCAGTCCAATTCCTCTAAGGGAAAGCGAACCATGTGTCAGCTGGTAGTATATCATAATAAAGGGCTGATATTACAGTTTTTAAGGGCTGTCTGATAAGCTTAATTAATTCATCGTCATTTCTCCCTCCAAAAACTGGATGGGAACTCAGCCAGCTCTGGCTCAGGTTCTTGAAGGAAAATTATATTACAAAAGCAAGGATGTTTCAGTAGACTTCTACAGTTCACTGAGGGCAACAAAGGCTCTTTGGGTGCTTCATAAACCTGCAGAATCTGAAACGGAAGTGGCACAACTCCATTTCAAAACAAAGAAATATCAGGTCACAATACATTGTTTTTGCAGCTGACTGAGCCTTTGGTACAGTGGGTGTTTCTTTCTGCAGTCGCAAGTAGAGAGGTGTTTCTAGCAGAGCAGAATGTGGTGCTGGCATCATTTCTTTATGAAGCCATTTTCTTTTAGGAGGTGCATTCCCAGACCATCCCTTCCCCCACCCTGCCGGCCCAATACATGTCTGGTGCTTTTTCAGTTACCAAGCATGACTTACTTTGAAGGTTATTAAAAATAAAGACAGACAGACCAATTCTCTTCATACCATTTATTCTTTCCCCCCTAACTTTCTGCCCCCTTCTCCCTTTTAACTACAAAATTGGGGTGGGGGAGAGGCAGACACTGAACTACAGCCTTTTCATTTCTAATTGTCTAACCTGAATCTAGGAAGCCACAATGCTCTGGAAGCCTGAAGATGTCTGAGGCAACCCCAAATCTTCTGACTTTAAAATAGCAACACATCTTTTACCATTTTAACTTTTTAAAGGTAAATTTTCATGCACATGCACAATCGTTGGAATTAATGCATTTCATTTTTGTTCTTTTTTTCTTTCCCTCTGGAGAGATAGCCGACTTGAGGATGTGCTTGTTCTTAAAGAAAACATTTGAATGCCCAAAGTTGATACAAAGTTACCTGACTGGATTTTCTGTCTGCATTGATTATAACTGGTTGTACTTTGGAAAGTGAGTGTATTTAGGAGACAGAATTGTCCTGACGTTTAGTACGTGGGCTAAGTATCTCTTATATGAAGCTCTTGGGACCAAAAATATTTTAGGTTTAATTTTGTTGCTTTGCTTGTTTGTTCAGTTGATTGGTTTTGGTTTTTTTGAGGCAGGGTCTCACCATGTAGCCCAGACTGGCCTTGAACTCACAGTGATCCTCCTGCCTTAACTTCTCAAGTGCTGAGATCACAGGTGTGCGCCACCACACCTAGCTAGATTTAAGGTTTTTTTTAAATATTTGCATGTACTAATGAGATATCTTGAAGATGAGACTCAAATCTAAACACAAAATTTAATTGTTTCACGTGTACTTTATCCACATAGACTGAAGGTAATTTTATACCGTAGTATTTTTAGTGTGCTTGCATCTAGACTGTGACTCATCCCATAAGGTTATGTGTAGAATTTTCCACTTATAGAGTCATAACAGTGCTCAAAAGTTTTGTATTTTGAGCTCTTCAGATGTGACATTTTTGGATTAGAGATGCTGAACCAGTACCAGTGTTGTGACAGATCTTAGCTTGGATTTCCCCAAAACCAGTGCTAAGCCAAGGCTTTGGGTACATACTAGGTTCCAGGAGACACTGGTCTCCTGTGATTCCAGGAGACACTGGTTGTGGGGTGTGCAGCGAGCAGGGGACAGAAGTTAGCTGACAAAAGTGACTGAATGAGAAGTTGCACCTGTGAGCAATTGAAGTTTGCTCTCACCGGGGACCTATGGGACACGACATAGGGCATGCAAAGCGAGGTCCCACCTTGGGGCTGGATCAGCTAGCAATTTAAAACCAATTCTTTTCAGTCACTGGTTGACAGTTCTAGCCAGAGATGCCAGTTCTTCTCATTCTCATCAGTAGATTCAATGTAATTCATGTGAAATCCCCACCAATTATTTTGTAAGAACCAGCACACTAATTCTGAAGTATATAGGAAAAGCAGAAGACCAAAAATGAGATCAGACTTGGAGGAATTAAACTATTAAATTTCAAGATGATATAAAGCTACAACAACCAAAAAACATGGTTATCCATGAAAAAATAACACATAGGTTAATGGAATAGTCCAGAAATAGAGCAACACGAGGGCTGTCACTTCATCTTTGACAAAGGCTCAAAGACAACTCAGTGGAGAAAGGAAAGGTTTTTCTAAAAATGGAGCTAGGTTCCACATGTAGACATTATACTTTTCACAAAAACTGACTGAAAATGGACCACAAACTTCAAAGTAAAATCCAGAGCTATAAAAAGTCTACAAGGGAAAAAATATAGATAGGTAGATAGATAGAGCCAAAAGCACAATCTATAAAAGGAAAAACTGATACACTGAAGTTTACTAAAATTAAAAATTCTGTTCTGCAACACTCAGTATTAAGAGAATGGAAGACAGAATGGGAGAAAACAATTGCAAAATACCTACCTAATAAAGATTTTGTATCTAAAATAAAACAAAGAATTGTTAAAGCTCAACAATAAAGAAAAGATTCAATTAAAAAATGTAAAGATTACCAGATTGAATAAACACATCAGGTAGAATATAATTCCAATTTTGTAAATGATAGCCAGAACAAATAAATAGAAATCTTTCTCAAAAAGCAATCTTTTAGTTTCCTCATTTCCCCCCACCAAACTAAATATTTCCTTTTCTAGCTCTTATTTTTTTAAAAATTTAAGCTAACAGGATTATACCATGAGAAGGACTTGTGGAGGAGACAGAGTGACTGGCAGATAAAGAGAAAAGTTGCCCAGACTAGCTGAAGGTGCGTAGTGACTTGAAATAAACTGGGGTGTAGGAGGAGCTCAGAAGGAAGCTCAGCTAAGCAGTAAGCACTGAGTTTTGCCCTGGACGGAGCAAATTTTTCTGTACTACTGTGGACTTGAAATATGGATTGCCTGATCTCCTGAACTGTGAGACAATCAGACAGTGACTGAGGGTGCCGTGCTACATTGAAAATCAAAGGCCTTCCCCTGTGCCCAGCTGTGCATAAACCTCTCACTTCCTTAAAATGACCCTAAAGTAGATCAAGGGCCTAATGCCTACATGGATACAATCTCCTGGTAACCTGGTAGACTGGAGGTCAGAAACAGATTTAATTCTATTAAAAGAAAATAAGTGTGACCTTTTTTTACAACTGAGTTTATGAAGTCATACTCTGAAGGGAATAAATGTTTGTATTTGAATTCATATGTTGAGATCCCACCCTCCAAAGTGTCAGTATTAGCAACTAAGGACTTTGGGAGGTTATTAGGTCATGAAGATGGAGCTCTTGTGAATGGGGTGAGTGCTCTTATAAAGGACCCCAGAGAGCTCTGTCATTTTCTTTCATCTGTGAACTAGAACATAGCCCTTCATTGAATCTGTTGGTGCCTTCAGAACTGTGGGAACTAGTACTTGTTTTTTAAGCCACCTAGCTTATGGTAATTTATTACAACAGATCAAATAGATCAAGCTATACCACCTTGATCATGTGACTAGGAAAGCAACTGCAAGGGTGTATGCCAAAATGATTATAAGTGATTAACTCAGTAATTGGATTGCAGGTGATTTATTTTGTTTTATTTATGCTCTTTAATTTCCACACATGGAATATATGTCTCTGTATACAAAGGGGAGGCTGGGTGGTATAGAGTATAGGTCCTGGGTTTTAAAACTGGATAAACTTCGTTTTTCATTTATCAACTGCAAATTTGAGAAAGTGATTACATTTCTGAGTCTCGTGTTCTCAGCAGTAAATGCCAATAATGTCAATCTTGGTGAATTGTCACTAAGTATGATTTAGCTACATACAAAGTGCAGACTAGTTTTCCATATTGCACGCATAAATGCTTGTGGCTATTGTGCTCTTTTTTGCATCTCTACGAATCAAATCTACGGTCTCTTGCAGGCTACATAAGCACTCTGCCACTGAGCCACATCCTCAGCCCCTGATTATTATGCATTTTTAATTAAATTAATGCTTCATAAGTTATATTTCAACAAAGTCCACATAAAAATACTTGTGATGATTTGTAGTAATATTTAGATTGACTACAGATATCTAGACTGAAGAACATTTATGAGATTATGTGTCTAAAGTTTATATCTTTCAAGTGTCTTTATGAAGCACAATCAAAAATGCTGCTCCCAAGTGCCATTCAGCAGAAAGGTGGGCTTGTAAAAATTTACTGTGTGTCCTCAACCACCAGATCTGGCACCATGCAACTTCTGGCTCTTCTCCAATGTGAAAATGATCGTAAAATGTAAATGTTTTGCATTGATTCACGACATCAAGGAGGTCATGGCAGTGCAACTAAAGACACTGACAAGAGAAGATTTGCAGAACTGCTCCAGAAGATGGCAAGAAAAATGGAATTAATGTGTACAAGGGGAGGTATTCTGAAGAAGTTCAATGGCAATGTGTTTTTTACTATAATAAATTTATAAAACTTAAATTATCACGGTATTTTTTAAATCATACCTCACAACCAGGAGAAAACAGCCAATGAGAGAAGCCTCAGAAAAAACTGACCTTGCCAGCTCTTTGGCCTCAGACTTTACCCTCTGGAATTGTGAGAAAAGAAATTTCTGTAGCTTAAGCTACTCAGAAAATGGTACTTTGTTATGGATCCTGAGCAAACCAACACAATTCTTTTGCCTGATTGAATTTTAGGAGTGTTGAGGGAACCCCCCGCTGGCTTTGAGAAAAAAGTATAGGAATCATTTTTTACAAGGGTCAAGCAAAAACATTAACATTTAAGATATACCTACTTAAAATTATAGTGTAGTAGCTATTTTTAGCCCAAGAAATATAGCAAAAATATTTAACAATGGTGTTTAAAATAAAATGTGGCATGAAGAAAAACAACAAATTGCAAGTTCTTGTGATAGCCCTTTTCATGCCCTTCTAGTAGAGAAGGGAATCGTGTTTGCTTGATTTGTTTACTACTGTAGGGCACTGATGTGCTGAAACTCCCAGAGGAAGGACAGGGAACACTGAGAAGTTGATGTGAGTCTTCATGAGAACAAAAAACAGAAAGGGAAGTAAGAAGAATACCTATCCCAGGTAGAAGCTTCTGGAGAATAAATGAGCATGAAAAGGCTCAGGAACAGCTACTAGGCCTAGAACTTTGCAGAAGAGGGCAAAAGGTAAGAAGGCTCAATAGGAAGGTGATAGAGTGTGGTATCCCTTCATCCTTCCAGGAAGACCTGCCACATGATTTTCACATCATTCTCCAAGGTTTTCCATTCATGACACTTTTCCTAATATTCCAAAATGTTGAACAGATTGCAAAAACAAAAACAAAAAACAGGGAGCTTCAGATAGCTTGGACCATCTAGTATTTTTCTCTTAAAATTTTCCACAATGTGGAACACAAAGTAATAAGCTGTAAGGACAATGATTAAGCAAAGAGTATTTTAAAGCCTGATTTTTCTTCCCATTTGATTTCTCCAGCTTTCAAGTGTCTGCTCCTTAGTCCATCTGTTGTTCTATTTTGATTGTTTTTGGCAAACAGATGCAGGAGGAGAACGCTAGTGCCTTTTCTGTTTTATATAACCCTAGAGATACAAACACAGTTTTAGATGGGTTTTCTTCTCCAGGGAAAAATTGTAAACCACTGAAAAACTTTAAGAAATTACCAAATGTTTATAATGGAAAACTAGGCATGCTCTAAAATACCCTTCCAGATTATCAGGTTATCAAATTCTCTTGGATCTTTATTCCTTTGATTTTATTTGGACTCTTTACAACTTGGTAAATTGTGAGAAACTGAAAAGTACAAGAATGATTAATCATTATGAACAATCAGTATTTAATTTCAGAACATTTTCACCACTCCAAAAGAAAGCTCATATCCATTAACATTCACAGTCATTTCTCATTTTTCCCAGCCCTTATCAATCACTGACCACCTTATGATGGTATGAATTTGCCTATCCTGGACAGTTGAAACAAAAGGAAACGTGAGCCATACAGCCTTTTGGGTCAGTTCCTTTGATGTAGCACAATTTTTCCAAAGTTAATCCATAATATAGTAAGAATAAGTACTCATTCCCTGTCTAAGGGTAAGTGGTGTTCCACTGTTCAGACAAAGGCTGTTTTGTTTGCCCATTTATCAGCTGATGATCATTTCGGTTGCTACCACATTTTCACTACTATCTATAATGCTGCTATGAGAAAAAAGAGAAATGCGTATAATCCTTGTCCACAAATGTGCAAATGAATATGGTGAAAGTTCAATAGATTTCTTTCCCCTATTTGGAAGAAGCCTTTCTGGTACCAATTAAACAAATTCAAATTTATTTCAACCTTTCTGGTAGCCATATGTATGCCTTCTCTTTGGGTTCTTCTTTGAACTGATTGTAACATCTTACTGAGTCCCTCATTAATTAATGGATTACATAAAATCTTGGCAGATGTTCATTATATATTTGCATAAAAGTTTTATCTTTTCTTTAAAAAAAAGTTTTTCTGTGATGCTTTTGCAAATCAACCGTCTTTAAGCTTATATAGGAATCCGGATAGATGCTACTTAAGTTTCAAGTGGACACGATAGTGAGGGAGGGACCACAGGGGACGACCAGGAAACAGAGCTGAGCCGATCTCTCCACGCCTCTGTCAAAGGCTTCAACTGTGTGACCTCCAACAAATCCATGGGAACCTAGTTGTGGTCTGCATGGCACTTTTATCCCTGACATTCAGTTTCACTTTCAAGTGTCACACAGTAGGAGAAAAACATGAATAATATTTTTCAGCTTGGTGCTACACCACCTTAGTCTAAAGTAAAAGAAAATTCATTTCAGTTTGCCCGCTGGTTGACATGAACTCAGCTGCCCTTCAAAGGGTCGGCCTTTCCCAAAAGCAGATTCAGTCAATGTGTCATGAACCAAAAGGGCAAGAAGCGCTGGCATTCTCAAATCCCTCTGAGGCTTGTTGTTTAGGAAAACTATATTTCATGCATAGCTTTAGCTTACACTGAGAAGTTACCGACATCTGTTGATCACACTTTCAAGAAAAAGCAGCTTGGGACATTTTTCCTTCAGAGCCTTAGGTACAAGAAGAGATTAGATAAACTTGCACAACTGATTAATGTTTGGAAATGATATCAGAGCAAGAATTTTTAAACACCAATCTAGACGAATCCAGTCTATATTATTTCTTCAGAGATGGTATCTCCTACAGTCACTAGACATAGGGCAAATTATAGATATCTGGGAGATTTTATAGACCCTTTAGTACCCACCTGCTAAACAAGGATAGGCAAAATGCCATGTTCTTAGTTTTGTTTCATTTCTTCTGTGCTGGGGCTTGAATCCAAGGCCTCACACACACTAAACATGTATTCTATCAGTGACCCACACTCCTAACCCCAAATGCTGCTTAGGTTCCAATTCAAAAAAATAAATTTTGACAAAGTTTGATCTTGGTTACACTCAGGGTTGAGCTAATACTCATTGCTTGCTAAAACGCTGTAATATTTAAGCAACAACTAGAAACAAACCATAGCTCTCAGCCACTTACATAATCCTCAGATTATCTTTGTCTGTCAGCTAAAACTCTGAGAATCAGCCAGCTACCAAAGGGTTAACGGGAGCAGAGTAAAAAGAACCAGTGACTTGTGCCCACACCAGTTTATTTGTTGAATATTTTACATTTACCCTTGATTTTACATTTTTCACAATCCTAAATTTTTCACAGTCCCTTTGCCATTAAGTTCCTCCCTGTACCCTCCAGCTACATCATAAAATCAGTGGAAATCTCTTTAAAAACAGCAGGACCAGGGGCTGGAAGGATAGCTCTGTGCTGGAGAGCTTGCCTAGCAAAAGCAGGATGCTTGTGGTTTTTTTTTTTTTTTTCTTTCTTTCTTTTTTCCTCCCAGCTGTTGCTCCTCTCTGTTGCTTTTTCATTTTATAGTCCCTAGGTCATATTAATTTCCTTTCTCTGGAGATGGGATATATGGGGAAAGTATGTTTTCCTTATTCTTAAAGAAGATTGTGATACATTTTCAGGAAGAAAAAGAAAAGAGGATTACACACAGACTTTTCCACATTGGAGACCCTCCATCTGTGATTTTGGTTTCCTGATCATCTAACCCTTTTCCATATCCATTTAGGACCAGACCTTGGAGAAACACAAAAGGAATGACTCTAGTCATAGAAACTGCAGAGCAAAACTGCAAAGGAACCATTCCAAGGAAATGCTTCAGCGCCTGTCAAAGTACAGAAGTACCGTGGTGAGGAAGACTTCTGGGAAGATGGCGGAGTAGTAGGATGCAGGGAAAACACCCTCTCTGAGAGACACTGTCTAGATGTGGCAGTACGCCATCTTGAGGAGGACAGAAAGGAGGGAGATGGGTCCCTTGGACCCAGGAAGAGCCTGAAGTTTGAATCGAACCCCACAGAGAGAGTAAAAAGAAAAGATTCAACTAAGAAGGGGGCAGTAGCTGGCAGAGTCTTCTCCTAGAGCTGGACTCACTGCACGAGGGGAGCGGTTGAAGCCCGGCAACGCACAGTCACGGTGTTGGCGGTGGCTGGTCACCCCAAGGCCTCTGCAGAACCATTCCTCGGTGGAGGAGAGTGGCGGGCACGGAGGACTGTGCTGGCTGGCATGGTTCCTAGCTGGGCACAGACCCGTGTAGACTGCTTGAATGGCTGTGAGCCCAAGGAGGCTGTTCTCAGGGCGGGCCTGCTAAAGTTGTCTACTACTCCATCCACAAACAGTTGCTGGTTTGCGGGGATACAGTGCCATAATATGGGTTGCTGTTTCCACAGGTTGTTTACCAGTGAATCTAGAGAGAACCCTGGAAGTGGACTTTTTTTTCTCTCTCTCTTTTATTGCTTGTTTTGTTTAGTTTATTATTATTATTATTATAATTTTATTTGTTTATTTTTTTAGTGTGAGTGTGGTATCTGCCCTCCTTTTGAGTGTGGTCTTGTTCTGTTCTCTTTTTTGTCTCTTTTGGCTTTCTTTTCCCTCAGTCTTCTGTAGTGGTTTCCCTAAGGTGGTGGGACCCATCTTTGTTCTCCAGCCTACTTACAGTCTCTTTCTCTTTTCCCATTTTTCTGCTTTTTCTTAAATTCATTTTGGGTCCAGACCCTTGGGGACAGAATTGATATTTTGTGAACCTAAGTACTATATATGATTGTTTTGCATTCTGTTGTATGGTTATAAATTCAGTTTATATGGTTGGGGGTCGTAAATCAGGGGTTGGATCAGTTTACTGTTCTGTTGGCTGTGTTTGGTGCTGTGGGTGCCACTGCAGCCAGAATTTACTTCATTGAACTGGATAACTGTTGGCCTTGCTGGTCCAGGACTGGGATTGACTAGGGGTCGCAGAGAGAGCTGGGACGTGGTGCCAAGCAACTAGGGACTGGGCTAGGTGAGCAGTGGTTTCTCATCTCTGACAAACTGAGGAGGTGGGGTTTTCTAGTAGACTTGGGCCCAGGAACGTGGAAGATATCTCTGGGAAGTGCTCATCACCTAGAAGCCTTTAATACCACCATTAAAGTAACCCACTGCAGGCAACTAACAGGTGTCACTTTAGGAATTAAACTAACAAAGAAAAGAAATTAGAGGACACTTAAACAGGTCACAACCCCAGACACCCAGTCCACCAAAAGCAAACCCAGTGGGCAATGAGGCTGGAAAATCCAAAAGCCCCCTACAAGATTTCTTCAAAGTGGTAACAAAGCAATTGAATGAGGCTTTGGAAAAAATGAAACCAGAAATAATGTCTCAAATTACCACAGAGATTACCAAAATACACACCATGCTTAGTGATGTTAGAGCAGATACAGACAAAAAAAAAAAAAACGAGCTTAAGCAAATTATGCAAGGACAACACAGGAAGCAAATGGATTCCATAAAGCAGATTTAAGCAGATATCCAGGAGAACAGAAACTCCACTGAAAGTATTTAAAGCAGATTAAGCCAATGTGAGGACAGGATCTCGGATATTGAAGACAAGCTCGCAGCTAGTGACCAGGAAAAGAAAGATTCTTCAAAACTAGCAAGGGAACATGAGAAATCAATCCATCAGTTGATTGATGAGACAAAGAAAAATAAATTAAGATTAATTGAGTCAGTGAATAAGCAGGAGATACTACAAATGACATTAAAAACATTCTTACAGACATCGTGTCAGAAAACTTTCCTAGTGGAGAAAAAGAATTTGACGTACAGATAAGTGAGGCATATAGAACTCCAATTAGCAATGATAAAAAAAAAATCTACTTCCAGGCATATCATAGTCGAGATTCCAGAAATTCAACACAAGAATAAAATTTTAAAAGCTGTTAGGGAAAAGTAACAAATCACCTATAAAGGAAAACCCATCAGAATTATGGTGGACTTCTCAGCACAAACTCTCAAGTCGAGGAGAGCTTAGAGTGAAGTACTCTAAGTTCTGAAAGAAAACAACTTTCAACCCAGGTTGATGTACCCTGCAAAACTATCCTTCAAAATAGAGGGAGAAACAAAATACTTCCATGATAAGGAACAGTTGAGGAAATCGATGACCACTAAACCAGCACTCCAAAATGTTTTGAAGGACATTTTAGAAAGGGATGATAAGTATTACAGCTCCATAAACCCCAATAGAAGGAATCCACCAGGAAAATAGAAAACAACATGATAAGGATAAGTCAATATGTATCAGTTTTAATCATCAATGTTAATGGTCTTAATTCACCAGTCAAAAGACATAGACTGGCAGAATGGATCAAGAAGCAACATTCAACAATATGCTCCATACAAGAAACACATTTAATTAAAAAAGATACCCATAGACTAAAAGTTAAAGGATGGAAAACAATACTCCATGCAACATGAGATCAGAAAAAAGCAGGGGTAGCTATTCTATTTGCAGACAAAGTTAATTTTAAGCTGAGACTGATTAAGAGAGACAAAGAAGGTCACTATATATTGGTAAAGTGAACAATCCAAGAGGAAGAGATAACAATCCTAAATATATATGC